>CAEGAF010058026.1:0-30967 GCA_903067075.1 Micropoecilia bifurca | reverse complement strand
TGATTTATTTATTTATTTTTTATTAAACAGCTTTCTCCTCTTTTTTCTTAAACTTGTCTGTTTTATATCATAACTCTGTTTAAAACTAAAACCATCAACTCAGTTCATTTTATGTCACTCCTACAATAACCCAATAACCTTTTGAGTTCCATTTCAAAATTACACGCAACATTTTTAAAAAGTATTCCCCCCATGTTAGAATTTTAGTCCCAATTCCATAATATGTATAAAACATGAACAGCACAGATGAAGTTGGCTTGTGAGTAAAAGGTCATTTCACAGCATCGTGTGCATGTGGAGAAACCTCTAGATCCGCTCCATCTCAAAGTGCGGTGTGCTACCTTGAGTCGAGTTTTTCTGGATAGGCGCACACTCGCAGCGTTTTGGAGTTGGATCCCACGGCGTAGAGAGAGCCAGACGGGTGAAAGGCGACGGCTCGGACGGCCTGAGTGTCCTCCAAACTGTGCACTGGTACAAACAGGTCATTTGGTTTATCACCCTGAAAAAAAACCCAGCAACATCTCAGGTTAAATAATTAAACACTTTACAGCCCCAGCAGCTGTGGCTGTCCTGTACGTATTACTATTTTACTTTCTTGCTGAGCGTGTTTCTAGTGCATCCCCACCTCTTTGCTCCGGGTTAAAGAGCCAGGCGAGTCGCTCTGTTGACCTTTCGGTTTCTGTCCACTGTCAAAAAAAAACAAAACAACAAAAAACGCCATCACCTCAGAAACATTCTCATTAAACGAAGGCGTGAGAGTGAGACGGCTAAATCAATCCCACCAACCTTGAGAGCACGGGGGACTCGTTTGGAGGCGGGACGACCCGGCCCCCCGCGCTGCGCTGCGGGGTGCTGCTCACCACCCCTCCCCCGTGGCTCTGGTTCTGCTCCGGGGTCACAGATGGCGGGTTGTTGTTGTCCTCGGAGGCGGGCGTGTTCCCGTTACCGTTCCCGTTGCACTGCTGGGTCAGAGATTTCACCTCCTCTCCCAGGTTCTCCATTCCCACATTGAGCTCCTCCAGCTTCTGAATGGATCTGCAACAGCGAAGGCACATCGCAGCTTGTTCTTCTCACAGCACATTTATTTCAGTTTCACTTTTTTTGGGGAAATAAAGGGCGAGGTTTTTTTTATTTGTACTTTTTTTGTACAGGCTGACATGGCAGCAATATCTAGTAAAAACAAGGAATAAGAGGACAAAAGGAATAAAGGATTTTGTTATAAGCACATTCACCCCTGTGAATAATGTAGAAGTCAGCAGGGACTGGGAGATTTATGGTAGATGGAGGACCGTGAGGAAGACTAAATCAAAAAGCTTTTGTCTTGCTGAAAGAATAATAATAAAAAAATTATACATTTTTCTTTCTTCTTTTTAAATAATTGTGTTTCTGTAAATCTGCTGTAGTCATTTTACCCTCAATTCTTCGCATGTGGAAATTTAGTTGTTATTAAGCAGGATTTTAACACTTAAAGTGAGAGTCCCAGGTGGTGCAGCAGCTCGGGGGCAGATGGTGCCGCGCAGCCTGGAGGGGGCTGCGCCACGTGAGGGGCTTCCTCGTGGGACCCATTATTTTCAAGGCCTTAACGTGTCAACTTTATGCTTTCTGACAGCTGCGCCTCCTTTGTTGGACAACACCATACAAAAATTAACACGCCTTCTAACAAGAGCACTGGCGTCTTTCCCTGCTTCTTTACAAAGTGTAGTCGTTTCGTAACAAATACATAGTTGTTGTGAACAGGAAGCAAAAGAATGCAAGTTTTTTTTGTTTTTTAATTCTACAAAAAACATAAAAATCTTAAATAAATTGGTTTTGTTTGTGGTCAGCCCCTCTGTATCGACTATTTGCAGCAGTTAGAGCTGCAAGTCTTCAGGTGTCCAGTACACGTCCAGTACAGCTTCATACTTCTAGAAACAAAAGTGTTTATCATGTTTTTGTTGCAAACTGTCTCGACTGGATTTCATTGCAGACATTACCTGGAAATTTCCTGCATATGAAAACGATTTGCTTTACTACATAATTCTAGTGCAAGTCTGACTGTGTGTTCATGCTGGAAGGTGAACCTTTAACCCCAGGCTCATGTTTTTCGCAGCTTCTCATGCTTTTCTTCCAAGATTGTCCTGTTTATTGCTTTAATTCAAACTAGCTTCCCCATCACTGCTGAAGAAAAAATTTATCCCCACAGCATGATGCTCCCTCCACCATGTTATCACGGCACAATCCATACCACCAGCTCATTTGCACATACCGTCTTTTTTCCTTTCTTTGTATTTTATTGTCATCAAATGCTATCTGATTTATATAACAAACATACAAATAAAAGTAGCTTAATCGCATCTTGCCATTTCATAAAAGATGTGACGATTTTAAAATTAAAGGTGCTCTCTTGTCTGTGATGATTCACCAGGACGCACCTGCAGTGTAAATACACCACTGTCCAAATCAATGAGACAAATACACAATTCTCGACTGAATTATAATTTTCTAATTAAATTATGACAATCATCATTTATGAAGGGGATTTGAATGTTGTCCTTGAAAATAGACGCTTTTATAGAGAGCAATATTTAAATTAACATGAACAAATATGTTACAGATCTACATTCTGATAATGATATCAAGACGTTACTGCTGTGTCCGTACCTGTTCAGGAACTTCTCGGTGAGGCTGTGCTGCATGTCGCTGGGCGGAGGGTCCTGCTGCACCCCTCCCTCCAGCAGCATCTGCTGGTACATCTGCCTCTGCTGCTGCTTCTGCTCCAGGTGCTGCTGCACACGCAACCGCTGCCGGTAAAACTCTTCGTACTTCTCGGTCGACTCCCGTAGCTGAGGACCGAGCACGACGCACGTGAGAAATGCAAATAATCGTTTTAAAAGCATGACGAGGCATAATGAGCGGATTTGATTTGACCAGGAATGACAGGTTGACTGTTTTAAAGAGACGGAAATAAATTCCTGCTGTTATTTTGTTCAAGGAAACAGAGAACAACTGGGGTTTTCTTTAGAGATTGAACCATTTAACAAACACTTTTGATTCATTTCATTTTATTGATGCTTTAGTCGCCGTCTGATATGCCGATTTAATTAAAACGGGATCCAACACAAATTTTACAGCCCTCTGGACGTTTAAGAAAAAGCAAAAAAAAACTACTGAATTATTATATTAGTGAATTATCTCCACTAATAATGAAACAACAAAACTAAGATTAGGTCTATTTTCAAGATGTGTCAATAAAAAGCACAGCTCATGACCTTTGACACCTGTATTGTTTGTAAAAAAAAAAAACTGAAGTTGTGACAAGAAAATCATTGTAAAAACATATTTAGACATTTTTAGTGTTCTAGATAGTATAAAAAACAATTTTCTGACCTCAATTTTCTTTTTTTCCATTTTTTTAAAGCAAATCTCATACTTTCCCACACATTCCACATTTTAAAAAAAATTAGAGCATTTTCTAGCTCAATCTGGACCTATCAAAGACGCATTGTGAACTCTTCACCTCTCCTGTCAGCTCAGGTATAAAGGGGAGGGAAGAGGGTGAGACGGAGAGCTGAGGACAGGTCACTTCCCCGCTCTGTCGTTTGCTTCCTGCCCCGATGAGCCGATTGGAACAGACTGGATGAATGTTTGGGGAGAGGCCAGAGCCTGGCTTTGAGCCAGACGTGGGAAAGAGGCACAGAGGAAAAACAAGGAGGAGAAAGCCGGGATGTGAAAGAAATCTCAGAGGCTCGTACTCAGGTGTCTGCATGTGAATCTTTGTTTGACACTGACAATTACGTTTTGGTTTTATATAAACTTACAATAAATGACTTAACTGAAGATAAAGGGAAACACAAAGGGGCCCAAAATAGGTACAATGAAGCAGACAAACATAACTCCCCATTTGAAGCTGACAAGGGCAGAGATGACCCATTTTATGTAGCTCAGCCACTGAGTCCCTGATCCCTATTGACATGCAGCCTCATTACGCTCATTATTTATCAGCTAAATAGGGAACACTTCATAGATTTTCATCAAAGTCTAAAATATGACATCTTTGAGACACAGATAAGTTACTACCAGTTCTCTTTTTGTTGTTTTGGTCAATTTTCACATGTTTTCAAAGCACATAGATGCACCCTCATTATGCTGGATGAACTTCTCTCCTCATCGGAGTCAGTGACACTAACGTAGATCGATTCGGATTAATCAGAACTGACACCGTCACAGTGGGCAAAACTCATCCATGGAATAAATAAAAACAAATTATTCGGCAGCACTCCATCGGGACAAACGTTCACCTCATTCCTGTCAGCAGATTCAGCCGTCGGCGCGTCCTCGCCCGGAGCCGAGGCGGGCCGCACGTTCTGAGCCGCACCAGAGCTCAACATCTTATCTACTGGTGTGTCGGTTCTGGATCTGCACATGCAAAAAAGACCGGAGCGTTAGAACGTCTGCTAAAACCCGGAATCACCGGTTTAGTAAATTCCCAAATAATCCCAACAAAAATGCTTTTTTTCCCCTGACAGATATTTGTAGAGATTGATGGAGCGGGCCGCGAAATATTTAGCAAATTTAGAGACATAGCAATAAATATCATGCATTTAAGCTGCATATGCTAATAATAGATTTTAGTGATGCTTGTTTAATGCGGCATGAAAATGGTTGAGAAGTGAGAGAGAGGTGCTGGGGAGTAAAGTCATTAAGAAACTGCATGTCATGTGTTTGCCATGATCCCAAAACAGAAAAACATCAACACTATTGAAATATTTTTAGATTTATCACAAATCCTGTCACTATGGCAACACTTGCCAACATTAACACATATTTTTACACCTTCATGAAAGCCTGGTTTTGTACAGATCTTAAATTTTCTAACAATGAATTCTGAATTTAGCCAATTCTGATTTAGCTTTAGGAAGTATAAATATTACTGTTGGTTTCCTTTTGGTTCCTAGTAGAGAAATCATCTAAACGTTGAAGAACACAGATTTTCCCATGCAGCAAAACAACAAGCCTTTAACGACTCATAGCATAGGAGAATTGTCTGTCATTCTAACGCAATTAAAAGTCAAAGTCTATTTAGTATGTCCAGGTTTGTCGTTTCATCTTTCACTGAAGCTGCTACCAGCTTTTCTGCTTCCTCTGATTTCCTTTTAAAACGTCTGTCGCTTACTTCAAGTCTTCTTGATGTCATAACTTCCAATCAATTGTTTTCTAGGTACGGTGTGTTCGCTGGCAGGAAAAAGACTGGATTTTTAGTTTCTGACTGGCACATCACAGATTGCGGCGGTTCTGGCCTAAAATTGTCAGATTCTGATAACCAGGTTTCTTACGTTTCGGGGGATTCCTCGAAGATGCTGTGGCAGTCGGAGCTTTCCATCATCAGACTCCTGCTCAGGTTCTGTCCTCCCACTCCTGGATAGTGGAAGTTTGCAAAGGAGTGAGACATGGGAGAGACTCCTTTCCCTGGCACAATCTCCCCGCCACTCGCCCTCTTATCCTGGCCCGACAAGCCGTAGGACAAGCCGTCCAGGGCTGGGTTCAAGGACCGGGTCATGTAGGTGTCTGCGGACTGAGGGCGCCGAAGCGGAGAGGAAGGGTACGGGGAGAGTTTGCTGATGAGCGGGGTGAGCAGGTCGGCGTAGCCGGTCTTAGCCGGCTTGACCAGGCGGTCGACGTGGATGTTGAGCTGCTTCTGTTCGAAGGCGCAGGTGAAAACGCTGTGGGAGAGGTTCTGCATCCAGGAGAGCAGCGACAGGTCCAGATCGTCGCAGCCGTTACCGCACAGCATGTCGACACCCAGAAGGACCTCGCTCTCCGTTATCTCCTCGCCTGTTGCCTTGCTCTGCAAATGACAAAAAAGGAAAGAAAAAAGCCTGGATGTTGCTGATTGTAAACAGAATTATCCCAACAACTCAGTCCAGCGTACATCTTCAGTAGTTCCCACCTGGCAGAACTCCACACAGCATTCGTACAGGACTCCTTTGAGAAGCAGCTGAAAGAGGCGATCCCCGCTGGCCTTAAAGCCGGCTTCACTCAGCTTCCTGTCTGCGGGAATAAACTCGGCCACCATGTTGCAGGCCTCCTCAAAACACTGGACTCTGGCTGTGCTGGGATTCCAGTCCTGAAGGAGGAAAAAAAAAATATTTTAGTCCAAAGAAACAAGTTCAAAGGTCATTTACTCCCAATACACAACAAACAAGATGTAGCTGTAACGTTTTGTAAGTCTTAATCTGTAGAAATATGGGTGTCTTCCCACCAGCCCTACTAGTTCTTCTTTAGCTGAATTCTGGTTCATTTTCCCAGAAAGTCCAGTTCATTTGGGGAGGAGCGAATGAGCAACTGAACTCTGATGTGGACCAAAAAAGCGAAATCTGGTCCACCTAAAAACCTAGGTCTCTGGTGTAGTGAACTCTGGTGTAGTTTAAATGCAAATGTGAATGCAGAGTGGACAGGAATCTGCTCCAAAAGCAGGAAGCGAACTATACTGCAAGGCATTCTGGGTGAAAACAACCAAAACAAAAGCGCGAGTCTTGCTGTAGTGAAAAAATGCCTCTCAGTCATTGGCCAAAAAACCAAAATAAGGAATCCTACAACCACTAAAATTGAAATTTTTGTTTGCATTTCACTCATGTTGCAACTTTGGACCCCAATCAAACCGAACCTACTGGACCACCGGGTGTGAAAACAGCCTAAAAGTCTCACCTTGAACTCAGCGTGGTTTGTGAGGCGAGGCAGCGTCAGCAGCAGACACAGTTTGCTGTAGTCGTCTTTGGACGGGCAGAACTCTTCCAGAGCGTGGAGGCACTTCACCGCTTCCTGCATGGTGAACTCCAGCTAGCAACAAAAAACACACGCTACTCAGCAGCAAGACCAAAACAACAAACACGTTTTGGCATCACTTTAGATTTAAATCTGGTGCCAAAAGTTGAATTTTGGGAGCTGTCAGCAGTTTTATTGCAAAAATGTATCCTTGTAACAACCGAGGGGAAAAAAAACTACAAACCTTTAGTAAATGGAAACCTTTTGATATTCAGAGGGTTTTGTTATAAATGTACAAACTTGTTTTTTTCCCCTAGAAGAGATTATGCAACTTCAATAAAAGATTATTTTACACATCCTTCACAGCAGTGTCAGTGAGTGTGGAAGGTTCTTTAAGTTGTAATCTGGCTCCAGATTTGGACTTACATGCTGTGGCTCGTCCTCAGCAGACATGGCATTATTCACACACAGAGCCTCCAGAAACTTCTGCTTCAGGATGATGTAACGAAACCTGAGGAGAACGTTTCCGCATTTTATATTCACATGACAAAGGTGCATAATAACTGTACACAGCTTCATCAAACCCAACCCAAAATATCAAAAAGGGACAAACTGGAGACATTAAAAACCTGACTTGCTCACCTTTTCCTGTCAAATTTGTCCATGCACTCAAGAGGCTGAATGAACTGCAGGACCTCATCCCACTGGCCATCAAGGATCAGCTGCCTGAAACAAAACCAAACAGTTTCCCCATTTTTAGCTCTGTTGCGGAAAGAAAATCTGCAGAAAATAACTTTTTTTTTACATTCATCTCTATAAACTAATACTTCTTAAGGAAAGTTTTAAAAAGACCAAATTAGCAGAAAGAGAGAGAAACAATTCATACTAGAAGGAATTTTCTCAATAATGTATTAAACATTAAGACATCTTGGCAGATGTCCAGTTTGATTCAGGTCTCCAGTGTGACACAGCGCTGAATGTAGCAGATGGAGTTAGAAGCGTTGGACATACATAATCGGCGTGGAGCTGATTTACCTGAGGAACAACATGTCGTCTGAGTAGAGTCCATTGATGACACCGCTCTCCTTTTCCAGAGCGAGCATACTGATGTGCAGCTTCCTGGAGTGGAGGAAGTCCAGGATCACCTTGATGATCTCCACCTCCTTCACATTTATGGTTTCTTCAGCTGTCATGGTGATCACCCTGGAGGGACAGGAGCAGGGAAGCTAAACACCCAAGACAAGGGGAGCAACCAACATCACAGATGTCCCGTATTATATATTATGCATATATATATTTATGTATATATATAGTTTAGAACTTGAATAAGTTAGGCAAAACAACAGCCTGACTGCAGCAGGCCAGGGGAAAACAAGTTAAAAAAAGGAAAGGGGCTCATTAAAACTGCATTATAGTCATTCACTTTTATCAAGACAACCATCTGTTTTGTGCCACTTTAGCTCTCTGATGAGAACATCTTATAATTTAAGCATCATTATGTAAGCGTGCACAGTCAGCAAGACCTAAACACCATCACACGTCACTGTAAAGGTTTAAATAAATGCACAGTAGTTTTTCCATTTGAAAAAGTAACTAAATGTGCAGTAAAGTCAGCTAGTTTTTTTAGGCGTTATCTCCATTTTAGGAGCAATGGCCTCGTCAAGGCAACAGCTTACAGTAGACACCATAAACCATTAAATAAAAAAGGACAAAAACGATGATATGAAATAAAACCTTCTATCTTGGAGTAAAGTCTCTAAATGAAGATGACTGGCACAATGCAAGCTGGAGATGGTTTAATGATTTGCTAACAGTAATGTCAGGCAGATAAATGAGTAAATAAAATAAAATTTGTAAGCAAATCTAATCAGAATCATTGTAGAAAACAACATGTTTTTATCTGGTGGTGCAATACTGTTGCCTCAGTTGCCTCACATACTAATAAAGATAATTATAGTAAATCCAAAATGTAATTTTGAATTAAAAAGATAATAAAATATCAGACATTAAGGGGAATAAATAGGATCCAAACTCACCAGGTCCTGCGAAAAAAACTGCTCTATGTCAGCGCATGAAGAGTTACTTTTTGAGATCTAACCTTACTTCTTGTTTTCAGATGGGTTCTACTCAAAGAATTTCTAGATTCTGCGGGTCAAGCAGTAATCAAGCCTGGATTATTGTTTGACTATGTGAGCAAAGGTAAACCAAAAGATGTGGTTACTCCTACTTAATAATTTAACAAGCAGGTAAATTAAATTTTCATACGGTGTCGGTTTGAGTTGAGCGGCTAATTGTTTATGAATAAATTCCTCATCATGTGTTAGGATCAAATTGTGGGTTTTAGTATTCATTTGCGTTATATTTGTTTAATACCTAGATTTGTTTGATGATATGAAACATGCAAGATGGATGACAATACAAAAACAAAAGAAACATGGAAGGAGTTAATACTTTTTCACAGCATCATACCTAATAAAAATAAAAATAATAAAACTGTTGTCTTTGTTACTCAAACCAGACAAAGCAAAATGTGTTTCATTGAGATTCTGAACCCACAACCGGCAAGATGGTGGCTCTTGACGCAGCAGCAAATCAACACGTCTAACACACATCTAAACATCTTGAGATTTAAAACAACCACACAATCTGTTATTTACAAGGCATTTTTCTGTTCAGCTTGTTATTTACATACTAATCTGAAATCTTTTCTGGATGTATGATGAGTTTTAACCACATTGATAATTACCTTATAGGCCATTGTATCTTTATGCAGCCATTAATTAAACTAAACATAATAAATACTGCCACTCTGAACTTTAACCGCAGCAAAATGTAAAATCCCAATAAAAATATTTTCACTTGGACACGGTTCATCCTTTAAATCCTCACAGAGCTGAGGATCATTTCATCTGAAAATGGTGTTCCTCCATTTGGAAAACAGAGGCAGCAATTATGCTAATTTGCCAAGCTGCTTTTAGAATAGCAGTGGTTTTAACTGATCAAATGTACTGAGATCGTCCCTCATTTGTAACAAGATGACCTAATTTTTAGTTACTGTGTTTTTACAGTTTACTCATCAACTTCTAAACAGTGACCGCAAATTTTTAAAAAAAATGAGCCTACATGCCTAAATCTGGCACATTTACAAGACGAACAGAGGAAATCGTGCTGATTAGATTTCATTGTTGCTTTTAACGTCAAAGATTGAGATAAAAGATAGTTGAGTTGAGCAGAACAATAACAGTGACACATGTTGAATAGCTTGAATGCGAGTCAAAGTCTGTATTTAGAGAACCTTGGGATGGGATTCACATGCTTTCAGCTTTGCAGCTTGTCACATTAAAAACTACATGCATTTTATTGGGACTTGATGCTAAAACAACACAAAGTAATCAAAATAATTTTGAGGAGAAAGGAAACTGAAGTTCTTTGATCATAAGAGATGGATGGGATCAAAAACTTGTTAGACGTTCCATGTCACTGTTGACCAGGTCAAAGTTCACCGCCCAGGTTTAAATCAAAACATATCCATGTGTTAGAATGGTCCAGTCAAAGTCCTGGCCTACAATGAGGGGCAGGTTGATTTCCTTAATTTTGAGTGATTGCCTCACGCTTACATATGTGAGACCAAACTTACCTCTACCTCTTTATATTTAAGAGCACGACCACATGTGAAATTTAAACAAGTTTAAATGTTTTTTATGAAATCAGATTGGAACACTGAAGTTGTATTTCTGACCTTATAACACTTGACAGTTATGGAAAAACAAACCCACACAAACAAAAACAAAAATTATTTTAAAAAGCAGGTCAAGCATTTTATAGATCAGTGAATGGCCATAAAACTGCAATCATTACTCAACCAAGAACTGAAAATAATAATAATAATAAAATTTACTTTATTACAAAACATAAAATGGGTTTATGTTTCACTCTTGATATCCACAAAGCTTGCAGAGGTCGACATCAAAAGACTTAAGAGGCATCATTTCACAAAAACGTAGAAGTAATGTATGTACACCTCACATTTTAATTTGGCTCAAACATAAAAAAATATGAAAACATGTAGTGGAAGCCCTTTGCCAAAGCCCTGAGTGAAATAAAAACAAACTTAACATGAGTGAATCTGTGTGCCTATCAGAGGTTATTCAACCTGCATCAAAGAGCCGCACAGCTTTATTTCCAGGCGCTGTGGACAGCTAAGCAGGTCGTCCTGATTTGTGATTCAGGTAAATTAGCTTTATGGA
Source organism: Micropoecilia bifurca (assembly GCA_903067075.1). NCBI lineage: Eukaryota > Metazoa > Chordata > Actinopteri > Cyprinodontiformes > Poeciliidae > Micropoecilia > Micropoecilia bifurca. The sequence continues at coordinate 19,979 of CAEGAF010058026.1, read as the reverse complement.
AATGAACTGGCACTCGGGTTGGTGCCATTTCCCTTCATAGGATCATCATCCGGTACTGACAGAGTGTTGGACTTAAATGTTACTTATTCTGGATGTAAACCAAGATACTTGCTGCCACAGACAATTTTAAGGAGCCAAACCATAAAAATCTTTATGACACAGCATGCAATGATGCAAAACCCTTGTTGTTTTGATAAAAAGGAACAATGTGTGTGAGCTGTCACTAGAGAACAAGCTCCTGTCAGAAAGCCTGGACCCAATGAAACAAGAGCCAACAGTTCTGCTAAGCTAGCCAATGGTTAGCCAATAACAAGCATTAAACAGCGTAAGAAGCTTAAGTTGCTTGTTAGCTCTATACGGGCCCTGAATTTAGCCGCGGGATTAGAGCAGAACCATCAAATGGCTAGTTACTATCAGGGCTCATACAAAGCTGACTAATTTAACCAGCGGTAGGAGGGGAGCTAGTCAGGGCCGAGGAGGGGAGAGGCATCATCCGCTAGTTGGCTGTCCGGGGCGGGGTGACAGCTCCGAGCGCCAGCAACGCGAAAAACAACCGCACTCACCTGCGTCTACAAATACATGGAATAAAAACCGCCGGTGCGTTTCCCTGCTCTCTTCACAGGCGGTGTCACGGTGACCCCGTCAGCGGTTCTGGTGTTGCTCCTCCGTGTCTGTCTGTGTCTCCCCTCCTCCAGCTGGACGTTTCTCCGCCGCTGCGCTCACTGACTGCGGACCGCGGAGCCGCCCTGCTCAGCCCAGCCCAGCCCGCTGCCTGCCGTCTGCTGCCCGCAGAGCGCCGCCTACATCCAGCCTCCGCACACAACCACCAACATGGGGTGTTTCTGTGAGCCGGGAAAGGAATACATATTTATGAGGTTTGTATGTAACAATACGTGGTATGTCTGATAGACAGTGGGTTGAACAAGGAGTGCAGCTGAGGAATATCTTTTCTCGGGGCCAACAGACCTAATTTTAAGGTTAGGTCTACTTGTAGAGTCCGAGCAAGACCAAGGTATAATCAAACTAAGCGACATGACTCTCCCATATATGCTTGAATTTAAATAGACAATCTAAAATGTTTATTTTTACCAAATCAAGGTATCAAATTTAGGTGATTTCAGCATTAATAAATTAAAATATTTTAACACTTAAAGGAACTTTTCTTTTTAAAAGTGTAAAATAATCTTTTAGTGTGATTCTTGATTGAAATCCAAAGCTATTAGTAGTTTAACAATTGTACTTCAGCTTCAATTTGTCCATAAACTTGCCTCAGCCACTAATAATCAGTTATCTCTGACTGCTTTAAACTTCACCCAATCTCCCAGATTCCACCACATCCGGATTAAAACACTGTTGCTGGTGTTCTCTTCAGGAACATTTCCTGGAATAATGGCAGTTTTTCTTCTTTGTTCTCTCTTGAAAACTTTAATACCACCTTTGGGTTTTCCTTGAGATTATAGGTTTCTTCCTTGCACACCTCCTATGAAAGCTTTGCAGTCTGCTGCTTGTGGAAACATGCATTCTTCCAGCAACAGTCTCCTAGATGTCCTGTGATGTTGCAAAGTTTTATGATGGCATCTTTTAACATCTTATTGTCTGCGCTCAGGTGAGGAATTGTTGCCAGTTTTAAATGTTCTCCATTTATGAGCCAACTTTACGTCCCTCTTCTCTTAGTCAATTCAAATTTACAAAAAGTAGATGTACGTTGTGGCAATTCTGAAGCCTTGCAGGCAAAATCTGTTGTCATATCAAGTAAAACTAGTCTTACTTTGTTAAAACAAATTGGTCAAAGTAGTTATTTAAGATGTTTGCACACTTACTTTTACCAGTTAGAAACCTAAGGACCAATAGTGCCACTCCAAAGAGCACCACCAGTTTTTACACATATTGTGCAAAGATTGTGCAATCTTTGCACAATTTGTGCAAAGATTTGCACAATATGCAAAGATGCATATTGTGTGCATCTTTGCACACAATATGTGCAAAGATGCACATATTGTGCATCTTTTAGCTGCACAATATGTGAAGCTAAAAGATGAAACTAAAAACAGCCACTTGTAACAGTAATATTAAAAATATGCAGGTTTCTCAACAATATTACCACTACTTACCCATTATTTATTGAGCTAACAAATTTACAATCAGCAATAGCTACAACGTAAAACTCAAAACAAGGAAATCATGTAGAGACAGACGCAGTGGAAACTGTTAAGAGCTGGCATTTTAATAAAACAGAAAATAATAATAATAATAAAAAAAATCAACAATTACAATTTCATGAAAATTTGATCACATATTCCTGATTAAAAACAAAATGAATCCAGAGCTGGAGAAAAGAAAAAAACAAAGGAATCCATTCAATAAAACACCTCCTCATGTAGCAACGCTTTGCATTCAAGCACACACGTCTTTCATTAACCGTACTGCTTCACTAGTACACGCTTCCGACTGGTAAATATCCTTACAAAAAATACTTCTTATATGTGAAAATATATCTGTACAGAGTCAACACATACTGAAAGGAATGCATGATGTAAAAAGGTAACGGTAAGGTAAAGTGAAAAGCACTGACAATGACAGTGTAAAAACATCTCAGTTCAGACGCAAGCAACGATGGTGGAGAAGGTCTGAAACAGGTAGCGCAGGTGAGTTGTTCCTCGTATTTACAACAACATTTGATCGTAATCTGCGTCTAACAGTGAAGACACAAACCACATTGATGTGACATTTTAGCTATTTGGTCACTCTGCAGCATAGCCAATAGTTAGAACTTAAATTACGGCACACACTGATGACACTGAGATGTCCATTTAGTTCATAATTCATGGTAGTCTTGTCAGTACTGCTGTTGAGGGATCAGATTTTTTTTTGCATCTGTAGCACAATTAAAGGCCCCAGAAAAAAACAAAAAAAAACCAACAACAAAGTACTTAAACATGATAAATTACAAAAGCTACTCAAATGCTACAAGGAGCTGACTTGTTTGTTTTCCTATGATATACAACAAATGTAACTAACGTATGCGGCGGACTGTGTTGTGTTTCGCATAAAACATAATACGCTATTCAACGTATCTCAACAGCTATATTGAAGTAAAAATAAATTAAAAGCCTATTGCAGGTGTTTTCCAGAACCATTTGATGGCACTCCATACACTCGTCATTAACACACACTTTTGTCAAACAAAATCCATTCTCCACTTGAGGTGTGCTTAACTCGCTGGTTGGCACTTCACTGTACATGCATACATATACAGAAATAAAACCTTGTTTATAGTGTTGTCAATCACATGTACAACGGAAAAAACGACGACAACAACAACAAAAAAATGGAACATGCCTGTTAAGCAGCTGAAGTCACATCTGATCACAGACAGGCAGCGAACTGCGAAGGGGAACCTAATCTGATCTTGGACCTGTGTGTTACGGACAACAAACGGACGTTTTCGGCAGGCGCAGACGAAATGACACCAACACCCACTGTGCGTCCATGTGACACAGAACAAGCATAAGGCTACACATGATCGACGAAGAGAACCCTAAGTGCCTCTGAGAGGCGTGACATTCAGTGCTTCAGAGGTTCAGCTTGGTAAGGCATCGGCTCACCTGGTATCATCTTTTCTTTTTTTTTTGGCACATGAGAACATTGATACACATGCTGACAAGAACACACTTGTGCCACACTGAAGTAGTGTCGTAGCCAGCTCTGTATTAGTTTTATGCGTGATAATGTATTTCAACATTCCAGTTGAGATTTTCAGGAATGGTAACTGGTGTCCCTCATATATATATATATGTGTAGAAAAAAGAAATCCACATTTTCTTGTGTTTGTTTCAACAGAGCTTGTCCAGACACGCCGCCTTCATCTGGCTTTACTTTGGGTGTTTTTTGGGCGTCCCCTGCTTCTTGGTTTGCCACAGGTGGTTGGCGATGGTGATGGCGTCCACGCTGGCAGACATGGTCTTAGCCGGGATCTTGCTGAACTGCTTCTTGTCCGAGTTGTACTTGTACAAAGTCTCGATCATCTTGGGAGTGATAGATCTTGGGCCGATGCCGGCCAGTTTGGCGATCTCCTCCGTTTCGGGGAAATACGTGTAGACAGACCTAAACTGGCAGCCGGAGTCACGGAACAAAACCAGGAAGTTATTGGCTTCAGATTTCTCCATTTCCTGCAAGAGATTGTGCATAAGAAACCTACTTATTAATGACTCTTAACAGTCGCCGATCCTGGTCAATGACAATAAGAAAATGAAAATCACTCCAGGTGTTTTGCTGCTCGTAAGATCTGATTAAACCACCAAATGACTAATAGAACCCATTTGATTAAGTTTATTCAATAATTTCTTTCAAATGTGTCTAAATTTTCAAAAATATTTCTACATACAGGGCGATATTTACAGCTTGAATACAAGAGCTTTTTGAAGAATAAATGCATTTTGTGGGGAAGGTCCAAGGTCCAAAATGTATGAATCAGGCCATCAGTCTGCCTTATCTTTTTATACTATCGGAATAACTCGGTATAAGTAAAAACAGCCAGAGAAATTGATCTTGTATTCACATAACTTAACCTGTCAGAGTAATGCGCACAGAAACAGAGCTTACATCAAGTATCTTGTTTTTCTGCCCTTCATTGACTTTGCCAGCGAGGCAGCAGTGAGCCAGGGCATTCTGGATGATGTGCTTGTTGGACTTGGCACTAGGCTCCTTGTACAGTTTGGGTCCTGAGGGAAGAAACAGTGAGAGTGCAAAAATTACACATCCGCTGGACAAGAGGACCAAAGAGAAGACAGGACTCTACATTCCTCTCCGTCCCTACCTGTGTACTCTGTGTTGGAGGGAGTGGAGGAAGTGGTCGAGTCGTTTTCCCAATCTTTCTCTCCGTTACGACTGCCGGCCGAAGGACAAGAGGAAAAACCCTCCGCTGAGTCTGGCCTGACGGCAACCAACAGATAAACGCAGCCGTAACGACAACCACGTACGACACATCACCACACGGCGCACACAGAGACATGCACAGAAACACAGAGACGGGTCAAAGCGAGATCAGACGTTGTGACACAGTTCTCCAAAGTCTGCCTGTTGTCTCGTCAAAGTGAAACGCGCGGGCGAAGCAGAGCCGTGTTCAACCAAGCAAAGCAAAGCGGCTGGCTTCATGGTTGCAGAGAGAGTTACGAATGAAACGGCAAGCAAACAGCTAAAACATAAAGCAGAGAGCAAATGTGATGCAGAGAAAGAAGAAGAGGCGGAAACAGCTCTTGCAGCCTGCGCCTGATGGACCACACCGTACTGCACTCAGGAAATTAACCCGCATTTGCTTAAATTTACGACAAACTTTAGCCCAATACAAAATTATAGTGAAGCTGCAGCAGGTCTACACACAACCACGTCTAAAAGGAGCTTTAATTTAATTTCAGAGTGTTACTAACCTTCCCTTTCTGTCTTTGGGGGAGCTTAAAAAAAATGGGATATGAGCTGAAGCTAGTTTGTGGCCTCTGAAGGATGCATGCAGAGCAGAAGTAGAAGTAGAAGGAGGAGAAAAGGGAGAAAACAGAATCAAACTTTGGAGAGTAGAGCTTCCTGTGGATCATGGAGGACAAAAGCCTCTTCAAACACATTCCTGACGAGTCTCATCAGGGTAAGAAATCAACTTAATGTGAGTACAGGATTTATTAGTTTAACCTGTTAACCAGAAACAAAAACTAATTTCTAAGTCGTTTTAAACTGATTAGCTAATTATTAGCTTGTAGGCAGTTGCCACCAATGACAAACTTCAAGATTTTATTGAGATCTCATGCCACAACCAACACAAAGTAGTGTAAAATTAAGTGCAAAAATGATACATAGCTTTAAAGTTTTCTCTTTTTTCAAATAAAAATAAAAAAACTGTAAGTAGCATTTGTGGACAAAGTTGTGTGGAAGTCTAAAGAGGAAAGGAGATGCCCTGGTCCATTGGCACTTGGTTTAAAATCCTACATGTGGAAGAATGCCAACATTCCAGGTAAATACTTGGTAGCTTCAGTGAAGCATGGTGGTGGCAGTATTATGCTGTGGGTTGGTTTTAGGAAAACCTGGTAGAGGCCACAAAGACTTGAGAATGAGGTATTGGTTAACTTTCTAACAGAACGACGACGCTGAAAGTGCAGCAAGAGCTACAATTCAACGGTTCAGATCAAAGCATATTGAGATGTTAACATGGCCCAGTCAAAGTCCTGACGTAGACTTAGAAAAAAGGTATTCAGAGATTTTCTCCATTCTGTCTGACTGTGCTACTTCTTTTTTTATCAAGAATGGACAGAATGTATGTTTTTAATTAGCTTTGTTGTGTTATACTCGCTCAAGTGTTGGTCTATTGCATAAAATCTCAATAACATGCATTTACTGTTTTGGCTTAACATGACAAAATGTGAGACATTTTGAACGAATACACATTTTTAACAAGGCACCATTTCTTAATATTAGATTTATGAGTCTCAGAAAAATTAAGGCCTAGTCAGTTTGTTTCTGTTTCTTACCTGTTGTTCTTCCTGTTATCTGGCTGGTCCCTGTCGTTGTCAGCCAGATTGAGGGACGCCAAAGAGACACTTGAGACAGAGAAGCCCCGAGGACGCACACCTGCACAGAACCAGCACAGATCAGCATGAGTCGCTCGGTGGGAACATGTTTGTAACGGCGGTTTGTAACAGTGCTTTGGGAGTCCTTCACCTGTCGTTTTCACAGGAGGAGTAGATGAATCCATGATGTCCCTGTGGATGGACTTGGGCCGCTGCTTTTTCTTCAGACTTCCACTTCGAGGCTTTATGACCTCATCCATGTCCTCCATCAGCTTGAGCTGCTTCCTCCTCAGATATTCGTTCTTGATGTACTCCCTCCTCGCCTTCTCGTCGTCCTTCTTCTGTTGCTCCTCCTCTGCCTTTAGCCTGCACAAGAACAAGGACGCTTGTAGCGGAAGACCGAACAGAAAAGCTGAAGACAAGAACGATCTAGAGCCCGTCTGGACATCATGTGTTGCAGCGAGGACACACCGTGCAGCTTCTTTCTTCTGCTCCTGGTCCAGCTCTTGTTGTTGCCTCCTCTCCTGCGCTTCCTTCTCCCTCCGAAGCCTCTTTTCCAATAGAGCTGCTTTCTTTGCCGCCATGTCCTCTTCTCCCTTCACATCATCCTGGTGTTGAATGAGAATATTTACACACATAAGACATTCAAGTTCCTATTTTAAAGTAGAGCTGGATAATAAATCAATAATAAATATTATGAAAGATGAATAGATACGTCTAATACAATGATCAATAATTTCACTGAACTCCAATCCTGGACCACACAGCATTCTGGGGGATGTAGGCAGAGGAAAGGCTAACAGTCAGTTAAATGAGGGTGGTGGCATCAACTCACTCGCTCGCCTCGCTTGTTACCTAGCAACAACATTTTGAGTAACTAGAGGCAGTTTCAGGTTTTGCCATCATGCCTTATAACTGATTAAACATAAAGAAATGTAACTTTTCTTCAGATAAAACTGGGGGAAGGTCAAGTCATTAGTTTGGCAGTTTTTCAGAGACTTATAAACTAATCAATAATTATAATATAGACACTGATATGAAACCCTCCTATTGTGTGACATTTTTCAGTCATATCCAGGCCTATTTTAAAGGTTATCCCAGGCAGAGGAAACAACTAGAGAGAACAAGTGTATATTTCTATCAATTTAACCTTGTAGCTCAAATCAAGAAAGACGAAGCGTCAGACGTTTTATTCACAAACACATACCAATCGTCCCCTGAAGTAAGTTCAGACCATTTTCTCCGCTTTCGTCTTCTTTAGGAGCAACTAGAACATTCAGGGCTTGTCGCTCCGACTCACCTTAAAGAAGAATCCACAGCACATCTTTTGGTCGTCTCCGTAACTTTCTCCTCCTTTCTCTTCATCCTGTATGTTCTCCGGACCCTGGCCACCAGGAGGCTTTTTCCAGGACAGCGGCACCTCCACTAGGTCCTTCCTTTCCTGTTTGTCATCTTGACTCTGGCTAACAACCCCACCTTTGACCTCTGAAAGCGGCTGACATAAAACCTCTGATGTCTTCGACTCCTCTTTAGATTCTGTCCTCTCCTTCAGGCGTTCACTCGCCTTTTCTTTGCGTTCTTCCTCATCACTGATCTTTACTACCATTTCCTCTTTTTTCTTAGACTCATCTTTTTCGCCCTTGAGCTCTTGGTTGTGTCTCCCCCTGACGCCCTCGTCGTGACTCAGGTAGGCAAACGAGCTCTGCTGGGTCTGGCTGGAGTTGAAGCGCCTCAGTCTGGGCAGGCTATCCACCGAGGTGGGAGGGTTGAGCATCCGACTGATGGGGGTGACCTTCAGGTCGTTTGGACGGGGAGTCCGAGGAGTTCTGGCATGAAACGAGGCTGGTCGGCGTTTGATGCCCGCAGGCGAACGATTGGGGGCACGTGGCGACCCGGAAGAGGACAGGATCGGGGACAGGGATCCCACCGACCCACGGCCCGATCCTCTGCCTGTGACGCTGCTGCTGCGCAACTCGCGGAGCTGCCTGTGTGGAAAAAGAAACGAAAACAGTAACGGGGAGCTTGCATTTCAGTCGCCTCCTCAGTGGATCTGGCAGTAGCCGGTTACCTGTGCGGAGACGGAGCAGGAGGCGGGATCACCCACGCCTGCTGCTGCTGGTCTCTCATGGCCATGATCTTCTCCTGCTGCTGGGCCAGTCGCTGCATCTCAGTCTGCAGGAAGCCCAGCGACGTGTTCAACCTTTCAATGGACCGTGTGTATTCTGCAAGGTCGACCTCTCCAGGGATCACGCCTGATCATCGCCATCAAACACAAGGTAAACACAGAAACCTGTCACCATTTCCAAAACCATAATCAGCAGAGCCAATAAAAAGAGAGGCACGTTGACGTTACCTACCCCCACTGTCTTCACAGGGAGATTTGGGAGCTGCTCCATCAGGTTTGCACCTCTCCACCTGCTCCACGCTGTCCTCCTTTGAGGAGGAGATGGGTGAAGGTGTTTCTGCCCCTCCGGACTTCTGGCTCAGAGGGGCCGTCACTCCTTTCCTTTTTACTACATTCAGGAAGGCTGTTCTTCCCATTTTCTGGCGGTGCCTTGTGAAAGCTGCTTCTACCTGGAGATTGGGATGAACCCAGAATTAGATGTAAAAATTCACACCATCGGTTTTTTCGTGATGCAAGCCTGCGTACCTTTTTCTTTTGGGCTTCGATGGCTCTGCGTTTTTCTTCAAGTTTCATTCTCAGCTGAATCATTTCTGAGGCGATGAAATGTGAGGGGTCTCGAGGCAACGGGGCAGCCGGAGAAGGCGACATGATTGGCAGGGGAGGCATCGAGAACTAGGGGTGGAGAAGTAGAGTTGATGCCAAATTTAATTTATTTCTCATCAACATATTAGAGAAAGCTGCATTTCTGCCTTTGCAGAAGATGCAGTGTTTGTCCAGTGGTTTAATTTATCAAAGACAAAAAAACATATTTGAAACAACATGGCGCTTAGTGAAAATACTTTTTAAATTATGACCTACTGATCAACCATTTTTCAGTTCACTTTTTCCAACCACCACCAAGTCTGACTGCTGCCAATCAGAACCGGCATAATTAAGAAGTCGCTTAAGTAGAACCTTTCTGACAACATGAAGTAGGCAAATGGTCACGTCACACCTCAATGTAAAGAAATTCAAGTACACATGAAAGGGAAAAAGGGTCACAAAGCCTAAGACTTTGGAGTCAGAATGATTATCCACAAGTGGAGAAGACATGGAAACAGAGGTGAACCTTCCCAGGAGTTAAATTACTGAGAGAATTCATCAATAGATCCAGGAGGTCACACACACAAAAAACAATAAAACAAAAATCTAAAGCACTGTAGGCCTCACTTGCTTTAGTTAAAGTCAGTGTTTAACATTCAGCAGTAAGAGAGACCATCCGTAGTTCATACCCGCTTATCCATGCACAAGGACTGGTGCCCATCTCTAAAACAAACAAGGGACAGATCAAAAATGGCATCCATGAGAGAGTTCAAGGCCAGAAATGACCAAAAAGAACCTAATAGCCTGTTTCATATTTGTCAAAAAACATCTCAACGATCCCCAAAACTCTTGAGAAAACAATCTGTAAACTGACAGGACAAACACTTTTGAAAGGTTTGTGTAGCGTTAAATCTTGTCATAAATTGAAACACTTTTTAACAACACCACATATTCCGAAATGTCTGAGGAGACCTGAGGGACAGAATGAGTAACAAACCTGAGAGGACGTGGTTCTGGCCGAGTGTGTGTAGGGGACATTGAGATCAGAGCTGTCTGGAGTGGTGGTTCCTCCGCTGCTCCTTCCCTCCAACTTCCTGAACTTTTGCTCTGCAAAGCTGGTCATCCGCACCAGACCCCCAGCTGACCCGCCCGATGAAGAGGCAGGACTGCCTGTATAAGACCTGGGGATGGTGGGTTCAGAACTGGGGCAGGGGCTGCCTCTGTCGCCTCCCTGTCCCTGTTCCCCCTCAGGGTTGGCTTCCACTTGCTCCTTGTGTTCCCCTTCCCTGCTCTTCTCCTGCTTGCCAGGCAGAGGACACGACCTCGTCATGGCCTCGCAGTCTGGATCCATATCCGAGTAGTCCCTCAGAGACGAGGAGTCCTCATCCAAACTCTGGATGTCCTCTGTCCGCACATGGATGCCTGTGTCAACTTCATCTGTGGAGGCAGAGTTGGGGTCTCGGTCGTTCACCCGTGCCTTCGCTGAACCAAAGTCGTCTCCGGGAGCTTGAGCCCCTGGAGGGTCTGACGGATCTGCACCATGCAGAAAAAAGCCATTGTCTCCATCTCCAACAGTGAGGCTGGCATGAGGCCGTTCAGTGTCGTGGATGATCTTGAGGGCCTCTTCAATGCTCGGAGGAGTCGATGGACTGACGCGGGCGGAGTGGTTCCCTTGGTACTTGGCGGGGCTTGTGTTGTCTGGTAAGACTCCATTGGGGCACCTGGAGAAAAGATCCAGGTAAATAGAAAGTTGAGGACAATAAGAGTGAATATTGAAAAAATTATTGCTCTATTCAAATGTTTTTGATACTCTTGAAAGGTTTTTGTTGTATGTGGCCAAGGCTCACGCGTTTGTTGAAGTATGTGTTTACCAAGGTGCCACCGGTGACTTTGTAAAAAGAACAGTTCTTCACAGCAGGTTGTAAAGAATTGGTTGGATTTAAAAAATCTTTGAATTTATTTGTAATCTTTTTGCATATCTTACCAGCTGTGGAAATTAGCCTGTGTTTTTATTTAGCTTTCTCCAACTTCTTTTGTCCTTAAAGTAACCATCAAGTAAGGCTTTTATCATTTTCCAGTGCAACGCTCTGCTGGGAAAACCTGCATCCAGGGATTCACATGGAGTGTTTTTTAGAAACCTGACACCAAACCAAAAAAAAATTTTTCAGACCAATTATCACTGGATATCACAATAGCTAATATACTCCACCTTGTTTTGTTGTTCTTGTCTTCAAATGTTCTAACTACTCTAAAACTAGACTTTTTTTTTTCAAATCTTTACACTTTGAGTCACCTGATGCTCATTGTCAACTTTGATCAGTATAATTAAGCAGGCACTTCTTCACTTTTCACCTTCACTTTTCACAGTTTTTATTGAACTGCAAGTTGTTGCATTTATAGATGATGCAGCTGAACTGACAGTAAAAGCCACATTTAAAACCCATTTCCCATCCACACCTGCTTTGGCTCTTAATAGAGAAAGTGTTGTTCCGTCCCAAAGGTTTGTGGGAAGCAAAGTCGCCATCCTCCTCTGGGATCTGTCTGCCCTGACCGTTCACGTCGACCGGCGTGAGGGAGAGGTGGCGTTTCATGCCTCCTCTTGATGCATAATTAACTTTGAAACCCAGACCATCAGTACTGGCTGAGCGGGTCATGCCACAGGTAGAAGGAGCCTCAAAGGGGGGCAACGTTGCATCTCCATCCAGAGGGATCTCAAAGGAGATTCCCCGAGAGGAGGATCTGAAGAATGAGAAGAGTTGTCAGTGCAACAGGAAAGAAACTGACAGCTATAAAATTTAGGTCCCTGAAGGCTGATGGCTTCATATACTCACTGTTTTTCTTTGGGCCACGTCCCGACACAACCGTCAACATAGGACATGGAGGTAGATCTCTTCATTAGGCCTATTACGCACAGAGGAACCTTCTTAGTCTTACATGATCTAAGAAATTATTTGTTTTCATTTAAAAAAACACAAACATAGCAAATGAATCTCGGGGGGTAGAAGAATCGAGGTGACATAATAGGTTTTAACACGTCTTACACCAGTTTCTTTTCTTGCTTGTATGTTTGTGCTACATCCAGACCTTAACCCCAGAGGTATTTTGTAAATCGATTATATTTTGCACTGCATCCTTAATAGCTGCACATTGTTTCATTTGTTTCCAGTGTGGAGCTGGACACAACCACTAGGGGGCATCTGACTTCTGAACAAAAATCTAAACCTGCATTAATCAAATGGCCTGCTGCACAAAGCTGTAATGCTTGTTTCTCAAGACAAAATAACGATATCTGGCGGCAACATCAGTTGAAGGAGTGACATTTAATAGAAAGATTTGGTAAATCACAGGAAAATTGTACAAAAAGATTAATGGATTATTGCTGCTCCTGTTCAGAGTTACCTGAATAGATTTGCAGTTTCCACTTCTTTATGATTTCTGCACAATTCCTTTGAGGATCAAGCACATGCATTTCCACCCTCGTCATATCCATGAAGCTGTTCTCCTCACACAGAGCATCGGCATTCTTGTCGTCCCACTCCACTGAGCTGACACATTGTTACGCTTTTCCACAAAACCCTTCATGGCATCAGTTAGTCCACTGCAGTTTTATTCATTCCCAAAACTAAACTGCACTAATTTGCTATCTTTTTACTCGCACCTAACAACTGGACCGCCAAATGAATCACCTATTTATAGATTTTTGTTTTCTTTGCCAAAACCTAATTGTATTTCTTAGTGTGTCACAAAATCTTGTCTGTGCATTTAAAAAAGGGTCAAATTACTTCTATTTTGTAATACAGACGTGTTTATGCAGCTACATCATCTCACAGAGAAAGACGCACAAAAGAAAAAAACTGTTTCAGACAAAAGGCATAAAGATGGCTCGGTTAGCTTTCCCTTGCCTTTCATTGGTCTACTAGCAACAGTCAGCAAAAAGACATCCCAGTGACCACATTAATATGGCAGATCATATTTAAAACTACCTTCAGCTGTGAGGTTTTCTGGACTGGAAGGTCTGTCTGCATAGTTCTGTTTGACAGGACTGGACGCAGGAGCCATATCTCTGCAGGACGATACAGGCTCACAGGCTGCATGGCAAAACAAGACAAATCCTCCACATCATTAGTCAACAACTGGCATTCAACACATGGAGAATATCACCATCATTAAAAGGAACGCGGACTGGACCGTACCGTTGGGGTCGAAGACTCTGGGCTGAACAAATGAGGGTTTTACGACCTCGAACCACCAGAAAAGCTCAGCCATGAACACCAGGTAATTACTCTGAAAGATTACACACACATCTTTAAGCTCAACTTGCACATGGCCTGATTTTTTTGCTGCTGATTCCCTCTGTACATCTCTGTAGATATCACCAAAAAATCAAACCAGCTCTGAGTATTTTGAAAGACCGCTGAGGTCAAAGTCATCCAACCGGTGCTGGACTCAGATGGACAAATTCATGTACTTGACTATCTGTGCATGTTGCACGGCATGACTGCTATAAGGTCAAACACAGATGTGGCAAAAAAAAAATCTGTGAAACTACTGTCTGGAGTCTAGTTTATATGCAGCATCTTCCAGAGCTATTCAAACCTACCAGTGTTTCATATTTCATTATGTAACAACCGCCCTGTGTTTTACTACAATTGTGTTTAGTAAGACCAACTTTAAATGGCTGTGGAGTATAAGGAAACATGTTTTTTTTTTTTTTTAAATAAGTACAACTCTGAAAATCTTGGCTTGCATTTGTATTCAGCTCCATATAAGCTGATAGTCCTATGTAAATGTAATGCAAGTCAGTTCCTTTAGAAGTTAGTAAATAGTGCCTGCCTGTGTGTAATACTATATATTCTCAGTGTAAATACAGCTATTTGTAAGGTCCTGAATGTCCTATGAAAATGTGACTGAGCAAAATGATTAGTAGGTGGCTGACGTTAATAAAAAAGAAACTGCACCGATTCATTAAGCAGATCTCAGATGTAATTTGTAGACATATAAACACTATCTTCCAATGCGATGTGTTAAATCGTGCACAAATAGTTAAGATTCTGTGGACAGTGAATCTGTGGCAAACAGGCAGCCTGCCAGAGTCTTTAAAAGCCCCACATGACTCCCTGTTGCACCATAAAACCAGAATTCAGTCAATGCACAGACAAGAGTGGTGAATGAGAAACGAAGAAAGAAGAAGGAAAGCAGAGCGAAGGGTGTGTGAGGATGAAAAGCGACTGCTGTGTGGCGTCACAGAGAGGAAAGTTCCAGTCAGCTCGGACTGTGACTTGAATCCTGAATGTTTCTACCCACGCTCTCTGCATACTATTTACCCAACGCTTGCTTTACTGCTCTGTACTGTCTGAATGGCACTAAGGGACTCCTTGAGTTGTACAGGAAAAAAAAAAAACCTGAGATTTTTGTCTGAAACCTTACATCTGCAAACTTTAAAGACGTTTCTTCAAAAATAAGAGAAACATCGCAGGACGAGTTGGGTCGGGACTCTTGAATCTGTCCTCTGTCTCAGTAGGATGAGGTCAACAGAGAAGAAACGCACACTGAGTATTAAACTTTTCCTTGCATGACTCAGTTGTGCCTTGGTGTAATTTCCCACCCCAAGTCTCCTTCTTCTCCCCCTAAAAAAAAAATCAACCCAAAACACATACATCTCTCTTTTTGTCCCTTGAGTAACTGAATCCTGCATCGTAAACACAGACCTTTCCACATCTTCCCCATCTGTTTCTTTAAGAGTAGTGGAAGTTCTTACCTTTATGGATGCATGTGTGTAGAGCATGTCCTCCAGGCTAAAGTGACAGCAGTGATTGAGGTTGTTCCTGCAAAACTCCTGCACCAGCTGGAGGTTGTACAGACTGTCAGCCAGAGACATGGTCTCCTTGAGGCAAATGTCTGCTCAGCCAGGGGACGGGTCAGACACACACACAAAGGGAGCGGGAACAGCAACGCCAAACAGGAAGAGAGGAAAAGATAAGGGTCAGTTTATGGTAAAACACAGAATAGAATAAAAAAAATAGAGCCGATGCAAATTGTCTTTGCTTGATTCACTCCAAATCTTTGAGAAAACTCCAGACAAACGACATTCAGCTCTTTCTTCATGATTCATCAGCACTTTTACTCCTTGACAACAGCCCTGGCATGTGTAGGATGTTGTAGTGAAGGAAACAGCTGAGGCTTATGGTCGCTAATTTATGCGGTGTGACATCATCTTAAACTGTGCTTATTACTTATTTTAGGGACAATCCAGGCGCAGGGGAGAGACTTTAATGAACCGTGGCTTGTTTTCACATCTGGTTCGCACGCTTGCCTGTGAACTCAATCCAACCTGAGGAGTTTTCAGGAAAGCAACAGAGCGGGTGTTTATTTTTGAAACTGTGGCCTGATAAGCAGCCGTCTAACGGTTCTCTGTAACGTACAACTCCTGACCAATCACGTCTCTGCCCGGGGTGTTTTCTAAAGAAAAAAGACGGGCTGTGAGGAAACGCCTCTTTGTTTCTTTGCCCACTCCCTTTTAAAGTCAGTCCTGGGTTATATCTGTACTGTAGTCATTCCTTAGTCATCATCCTCACTGTGGTCTGCTGTTGATACATAACAAAAGTAAAAACGACACAACAAAAAGGTCAAAACCATTTTGAGTATCCGGTAGAGTGAGGGAAACGTCAGGAAACAAGACTAAAGTGGATGACAAACGCCCTCTTTGTTTCAAACACCCAATTCAAATGTATTGTGTGGTCGTCATAGGAACAGGAAGAAAGTATCCATTGTGCGTTGTACATATAGAGGCTCTCTAAACACTACACACTTTACCAGGGAAAGAAAACCATTTCAAACCCTCTTCCCACAAATATTGTGGAGTTCATTCTTATAATATTTCTTATTGGGAAAAAAGAAGAACCCCCCTCCATACAATAGCCTTGTTCTGCCTTTAAACTATACGGTTAAAGCACCTTTTGATACTGTTAAGCCATTTTTCTTCATCTACAAGCATCCAATATCTTGACTTAGTCCACTGTGCCTTGTAAAGATCCTCCTGTGGATTCCAGCTACGTTACTCCAAAATCTTAATTATCCCTTGAAGAAGTTATTCTTATTACCTTTAAAAAAATCCTTCATCTTACATTTCTATGAATCTTAAGGATTTATTCTGACGTGTATTTATAGTTATTCATAACTTATATTTTCCTTAGCAAAAATTTCAATTCTATCTAGGAAAAAGGAATCCCAGAGCATGATACTGCCACCACCATCTTCTACTATTGATACAGCATTCTTTTGTGTTATTTTTGTCAAACGTATCTATGTGAACTGTAATTTTATTCAATCGAACCACAACATATTCTCTTATATCAACGTTTTGATGTGTTCCAGCGAGGCCCGAGAGGTTCAAGTAAAAGAAAATAGTTCTGCTTCTCAGACCTTCTATACAGTCCAGATCTATGGAGACTCTATACAGAGAATCGGCTGCAGAGAACAACCAGTAGTTTCTGTCCTGGGTTTTTAATCACTTCTGGATAAAGATCCAGTTTGTTTGTTTTTTTAATTTCCTGTTGGTTTATTTTTTCTCCAATTATTGCTGACTGCCTTCAGTGTGCATGGATCTAAACTCAGGATAGGCAGCATGGACATAATAGTTTGTCACAATATATATGACAAAAAAAAAACAACGCGATTGATGATAAACAAAAACAACTATATACATAAGTTTTGTTGTCTTCTTTTTTTTTGCAATCACAACCCCACAAATACAAACACTGCTTTTGAATAAAAACAGGAAAATAAAGAATCACCAAAAGTCAACTCAACAATCTCAACTCGCAAACATTTTAAATGTTTCACTCTTTACATAATATAAAAGAATCACAACAATTCATTATTTTCTTTCCTGATAAAATTTCTTGTTTTGTGCAATTTAATGAACAGGAAATCAAAGCGCAGGCAGGTGTCTGGGTCTGGTTCACCCACCTTCCAGCCGGACGGCCTGCGGGCAGTAGAAGTGCAGCAGGGCAGCGAGGGCGCAGCCGTCTGTGTTGTCCTTCAGCAGGTTCTCCACCAGGGGGAGCGACGGGACATTCTTCTGGGCATGCTCCCTCCTGTACCTGGCCTGAAACACCATGGCAATGACAGAGACATCACCTTCATGGATCGTCAGGGTGGATATGCAGCGGTTCTTTTTGACTACCGCAGACACACCTACTACTGCATGCAGAGCGTGATTAAACACACAAGTCAAGGTGTTAATCTGACGGTTTTCAAGCATTCATCTGAAGTAATGCAGATTATACTGAGCATGCAAATAATACATCTCTGGCATTCACTTCAGATTTCTTTTTAAGGAAACGACTGGAACAGTTTTGCTCTCTCTGTTGTTTTCTGTCTTTGAAAATATTATTCATTAAACTATTAAACCTCCTCAGACAATTTTTTGGGATGAAGGCCCTCAAAAATGTGTGCAGCGCTTCTGTAGCACACTGTTCATGTGATTAGGGTTTAATAATAATCTCTGTATACGCTCATTCTTCCTTTCTGCAGGTTCCCTTATGCGATGCTTTACACATGTGAAAACCACAGGGACAACAAACCACCACATGCGCCTTCAGGGCGTCAGGCTCCCTGGGAGCCCATGAAGAGATGCTTTCTGATGGCCGCGTTTTGTAACCGACGTGGTACAAAGGAAGACTCAGTCAGCGCAGCTCTCTCTGTCTGACGGCCAACTATGACTGAGCACTGAGCTGTGAGAAACAAACTGTTGTCCTTCACTTTGCTCCACTGGTACCGAATCTCTCTTAGTACCGCTCGTCCTTTTCACACATGAGACAATTTCAGATGTTTCGGGTTTATAATAAAGATGGAAGAAATGCTTTAGTTCAGTTTAGTTTTCAGCTGTACGTCTTAAAAGTATATCTACCTTTGAGTCCCAAGACTAGTCGCAGTGTCTTTTGGGGTTGGGAGGGCAGGTGGGAGGGTGGGAGACATTTGGTCAAACAATGATGGAGGTCTGGGCCGCATGCGGGGAATAAACAACCGGAGGGAACAATGTGAAGGTCGGGTTAAAGGGTGTCAGGGCTGATGCTGGGGTTATTGAGATCTTTTCCAGAATGAATGGACTTACAGGTACTAATCTCCAGTACCATTTGCTAGAAGATGGTGGGTGGGTCATGATATGATATGATGGTTAGATGGTGGGTCATGATAGGATAAGAGGAGAGAGTGGGATACGTGTTAGGACCACCACTGACTGGGAAAGAGAAACCAACACCTGAAAACAACATCTGTTATGGCTCTGTAAAAGACAGAGGATAATTAATAATGTGTTAAGTGTGCAGGATGTGACAGAATAGTAATTTAAAAAAAATTTGCTCTCAGTGCCAGTTTTGAGCTTTAAAATCTCACCAATTTTTCTCTCTAGTATTTTATGTAGCAGATTTTCAGTCTGACCGGCGCTGACAGCAGACAAGCTGGTTTAAAAACCACACTCTTTAGTGTGCCAATTGTTACTGAGTGACAATTTACACACTTAGGGTAATTACTAACTCGAAGCTAATAATTATGTTCTAGAGATGTGCTTCAAAAATGAAATCAAAGGATCTATTTCATCCCATTTATCTTTCAACCTCAGTAAAATTCTGACTTTTGCAAATTTCAAAGCTGAGGTAAGAATCTACATTCTCAAGACAATATTTAGCTAACTGATTAAAAGTAACCAACTTTCAGAAAAAGCTTTGTAAAATTATCTTAAGTGAACTAAATATGGTTATTTTTTATTACAGAACAGCTACAGTGATTTTAGTGCTTTTCGACGTACTCAGCCGTGATGCGGAGCGAACACCTCCAGCAGACTGAACACAAACATTCTCCGTCTCCGAGTGAGTTCTTCATCATATGACCAAAGTTAAAATGCTTTTCACACTTTCCCAGAATAGAAGAGACCGAGGAGCATCTTGTGCTAATCTACCAGAGTCGGCACGTTGCAGAAGCATTGATGAGTGTGTGTGAAATGATTTCCTCCTGCTATCTTCTTAATGAGTGAGTAGACTTCTCCTGATGCTGCCAGGAAGAGCCGTGTGATGGAGTGTGCAGCGAAAAGCAATGGACTGATGTGAAGCGTCTTCAGGACTATTTTTCTCTCATCCATCTTTGAAGAACTGTGTCAGCTTGAAACGGGTTAAACACACATATACATGTTGTATGTTCCTCTCACTAAATTAACAAGATATTATTATCTGTGGAAGAGGATTCAGCTCCATGAGAGACAGTCAGACAGTGGGACTCCACTTGTTGAATGTAGAGAAGTCGTGCTTGTGCTTCATATTTACAGATGCTAATCTCCAGAATGGAGAACATCCCAATCTAAGCTGCTTTAAGATTTGCTTTCTGTCAGAGAAAACAAATCTAAAGTAAAAAAATGTTTATATTATCTGAAGTAAATTTCAGAACTAGTCAGTGATAAATCTTTAGCATTTAAATATTGTCCAGGTCAGATAAGATAAAGGCTAATAAATATCCCCTGATTGATAAAAAAAAACAAATTTCTTTGTAATTGAAAAGAAGAAAAAAGTCCACTTTAGTCATCACCTTTGTATTAAAAATTAAATTAAACAGGATGGCAGAGTACGACTGTAGCCATAGAAATGCTTAATTAATCCTGTATTATTATTTATTATGTATTTGGGTAAAATATCTTTTAATTTCACCCTGCAGAACAACAACAATATATA
>CAEGAF010057992.1:0-66464 GCA_903067075.1 Micropoecilia bifurca | reverse complement strand
ATTTAAGGGATGCAACCAAAAGGAGGAATAATGTGGTTGATATTTTCAGATAGACCACCTGTTCACTTCACTGATGTTTACTTGAGCAGATGGCAGGTTTGATGCTGCTGAGACACAACGACAATAAAGCTTTGTGTGATTAATATTTTTTGCAATAAAGTACACCCTCTCTTAACTAGACATATAACTTTACAAAAACATGGATAAAATGGAGACTTTTAAATGTAAGAAAAACATAATTACACAAAACTGAAATTTGCTTATTACAAAAAAAATTCTAATATATATTAGTTAGAAAGAACAATTTATCACACAGAAGTGATGTTACTAAACACACAGTTCAGGTAAAAAGCACATGTAGCAAAGGAAGCTGACTAAATGTGTCATTTAATAGCTTTATTAAAATAATGTCATCACTGCCCCATCTTAGATAAACTGGAAGATATGACTGTAATTGCATTTAGTATCCCATTAAATCATTGTTTTGCTTAGGTTTATTTATTCTCTGATGGCAAGCAAGACAATTTCAGCTCTTTTCTAAAGCCCAGGTGATATTAGACAACTGCAGGAACAAATATTGAAGGCAGATAAAAACATAATTTAAACAGGTAAGCTGGATTAGTTGTAAATCTCACAAGTAAGACCATAAGCACTAATCAACAAGTAGAAGGCATTAGTGCTTTAATCATTGTTTAGGTTAAATAAGCTGTTTTCTCCAAAGAGAAATGACATTTCTTTTAGATCTTTATCAGAAGAGAATGGGGATTTACTTGGTATTGAGCACTTATGAAAGGTGTGAGAGAGAAAGGCTGTGCAGCTTGTTTTTACTGCATAACTCAGTGTTTATCTAAGTTCTGTAAAGCATTCCACTTTGTCAGAGTTTTGTTGTGCGTCACAATTAAACATGAAATGAACAAGTGTCATAAGCTCAGTATCCAACAGGTTACATTTGCTATTGCTTTCTTGACAAATTCCTGTTTTGTAGCACATGAAGTACTGCATGTTGGGAAGTTTGACTAGTATGTTGTGTCAAACTTCCATTTTTTGGCTTGTTCCAATGAGTTAGTGGAATAAAAATCTGTGTCTTTGTTTGATTATGTATTTCAGTTCCTCACAGTTTGAGTAAACTTGATTTGTTTTGACCGGCTTTAGAAAAAAAACAAATAAATAAAACAGGTGCCTTTTGCTCGGAGGGTTTTGGGAGGCAGTGTAAATACCCAAGAAGCAATCCAACGTGAGAAAAGAAGCTGTAACAGCCACAGAGGTGAGTAATCGGGCAGCTTAACCCAGTGGGTTCTGCATAAATAGCACACAGCATAAAAATAACATACTGCGGCTCACTGAGAATTTGTTCTGAAGTACAGTTTGTCTTGTATAGAAATTGATATCCCTTTGCCGCCTTATGGTGGTTATAAAATATAATTAGTTTTTTTTTTTTAGGTTTGAGTTGAGTTTTACTTGAAGATTTTATTGGCTCTTTCTTTTTGTTGACTTACATCAGAATCATATTTCTTGTAATAATTTAAACTCCTTTCGGTTTAACTTACTGCACTTTTATCTTTGAGGCCTCAAAGTGCATGTTTGGTCAACTTTTGAAACCACTTCACTGTCCAGCAAAAAAAAAGAAAATCCCCCTTGCTCCACTAAACTCATTCACTGGGTTTAACTGAAGCACACATATGGCCTAAAAACACAGAGAGCATTTTTCACCTCCATTTTATGTTGTAAAAGGCTTAAAGTATCCGTGACATTAGTTACTTACAATACAACTTCAATTCATGACACTGACGTTGAATGCTTAGAAACAAAAAGAGAAAATGTTGTAAAAGCGCTTAACATTAAACTGTCATGACACCAGTGTCCTCACGGACCCATCGACTCCCGTGTAAACATTTTGGGGGTGACAGTGAAGCAGTTTTTAACACAGAGCATTAGGCCAAATGGATAAAAAAAAATAAAAAAAATATTCAAGACGCCACTAAATATAAATTATGCAGAACCATTTAGCCCTTTACGGGAGTCCAATCATGCATATAAAAAGACAAATTCAGCCTTTCTTTTTCACACAACCGCATACGTGCAACTATTTCTGGATTGAGGTTCCTCCGCCTCAAAATTGGAAGAAATAGCCTCTTATCAAAGATGGCAAAACGCTCCCAAACACAAATGTTTGAACAAAAACAAAATTATGCACTAAAAGAGGTTGTATGATGGGTCCTAAATATGAAACATGTTTGATGGTCAATAGTCTATGTCATAATTCTTAAAGATGATATTAATAAATTAGACAAACAATTATGTTTTGTTAGGGTCAGCATGGGTCTTAAAATCTGATATTTTCAATTCTGTAAATAAAAGTTAACATTCCACACATTCTTTTGTCTTTTCGTGTCTACTGCAAAAGAAGAAATGCTGTTAAGTTAAGAATAATTGGTATCTCATGAAGAGCAGGCATAAGCCTTTAATTCAATAACAGAAGATTATAGGCTTAGATTCCACCTTTGCTTGGGGAATGGATCTACTTGGCCTGGAAAACATGTTGATGAGAACAAGAAGCAGCTTCTTATAAAATTATTTTTAAAAAGAAACAAAAAACACTCACAATTGTTCAGAAACACACCAAGTCTAATTTTTAAATTTATGAAAAAAGAAATCATTATTTTACTTCAGACAGGTAGTATTACACTTTTAATGAAAGTGTACTTCATGTAAAACTCATAAAATAACATGGAGAATGAATCTAAGATAAGAAGAAAAATCTATTTTTTCTTTGTTTAAAAAACTATATTTAAATCAGTTTGGACATTGTAAAAAATAAATATGACTGGATGTTTTCCTCTGTTTGACAGAGAAACTTGCAAAACCCTGTAAGCAAATGTAGAAAAGGTTTAATGCCATAACATCAGTAAAGAATTTTCCACTGATTACTGAGAAGGGTACAATGTTTTATACAACTTTTTTTAATAAATTGTAAATAAAAATACATCATTTTTTCAAAATTGGAACACCTCTTATATTGCTTTGTCTTTTGAGAAATGCCATCAGAAACAGACATAAAATAAAAGCATTATGGATATTTTACAAACAATTAGTTAATCAGGAGCAACAGAAAATCATGCATGTACAGTACAGATTATACCTGCACTGCTACATTTTCTGAGTTACACAGACGTTTCCTTAGATCTCTAGTATACACCGTTTGAATGCTCCACATTCTGTGTCTATACCAGTGTATGAAATAAAACATTTGTTACTTATGGCATTTGTCTTTTCTGCTGAGCTGAGTGGATCTTCCGTCAGTGTATATCCACAGCATAGAGTGAGATAATGTTATTTTTATTGGAACAACATTTGTGTGACACTTATATTTCTTCCCATTCTAACATAAGGCAGTTTACACTCTGCTGTAACCTGGGTATAACAGTTCACAATCACCAGACCAAATGTTGGGGGGAAAAAACAACAATTGCATAAAAGGAGATGAAGAGATCTTCTGACAGATCTGATCTTCAGTCTAATCTTTTGCAGTTTCGCTGTAATTCATCTCTCAGGACTTGTCTGAAGCAGCAACAAAGTCTGTCAGTTCACTGACATCTAAAGTTGTCACAAGGCTTTGAGTTTTTATTCTGTGCATCTTAAGCTACTGAATCTTTACATAGTGTGTAGTTCATCTCTGCCTATTGCAAAAGCTTAACAAAATCACTCTGTTTTTCTTTTTAATGACCATTATGATTTCCTTCAGTTGTAGGAACTAAAAGAATGTTACTCAGTTCATCATCGAATTATCCTAGCCTATGTGTAATGATGTAATTCACCAAAATCTATAAATGAATTGTTTTGATCTTCTCTAACAAGCAGGAGCTTTTTACAAGATGTAAAAATCAGGTCAAATGAAGAAAACTATCATTTTTAGCTTCACTTCATGCAGAAAACAATTAGCTCTATTTGCATATGTTTATATGTGTGAAATTTCTGAAAGATTATCTCAAACTGTGATTCCGTTGTAGTAATTGTCCCCTTGTCTTCATTTTACATTACCTACAGAAAGTGTTTCTTCAGAACTGCTCAAATTAGAAGAATCCCGTTGACGGCATAAATCTTCACTGCACTTTCCACAAATCTAGCCTAAACAAACAGTAGCAATGCAAGAGTATTTTTTTAAAAGAAAACTATAAAAACAATGTAATTCACAGTTTGCCACCAGCAGTTGAGCAGTAACTAGTAATGTTTACCAAAGTAGCTTTTGAATAACATTAACTCCTAAGAGTAGTTTGTTTATTCCAGGTTTAGTTTACTCCATGTTACTGATACTTATTATTTTAAGAACATTTATTTTATTTTGGGTTATTTTAGCCAACTTTGGCCTCAAATCATGTCAGTAAAAGGTCACATAGAGGACCGCAATAGAAGACGATTTTGTGGTCAGATCAGACCAAATTGAACAACTTGGCTACATGAACTGAACACACCATTCACTTCACGCATGCCTCCACCACGCAGCATCTCCCTGCTGTGCAGATGCCTTTCCACAGCAGGAAGCAGGGAGGTTGTCAGACATTATAGGAGAATGTACAGAACTAAACCTGGGCAAATCCTGGAAGATGGTAGAAAACTTTACACTGAGGTGGAGTTTTACCTTAAAGCAGAATGCTGAATAAATGTAGTACAGACACAGCTACAAATTTATGGGTTGGATCAAAGCATTTCCTTATGTTCAAAACATTCAGAAGAAGTCCAGACTTAAATCACATTGAAAATCTTTTGGAAATAAACTGTTCTGTTCAGAAATGCTCCCTATAAATTTTTACTGTAGTTAAAATGCTCTAGATAAGCAAAACCTGGTACATTAACCTCACACGTACAATTTCAATAAAATGTATCAAATGCTCTATTCTTGTTTCAAAGTTCTGTATATAATGTTGTTCTGATTTCCCCATTTTCCATGATGTACTGTACATTGCAAATCAGTGATAATGTTTCACTCCACAGACAACTTCTAATGCAAGTCTGGTTTTACTTCACAAAGCCCATTAGAACAAGCCGTTGTAAATAAAACCGATACGAATAATTTATTTCAAACAGCACCATAAGTTCTTTCAAAATATTAAAAGTGAAATGTTGTTTCCAAAGCTTGTTGCGCTTGACAATTACAAGTGATAAGCGATTGCTGTAAATATATCCAGGGACACCAACACCCAGAGTGGGTTGTGGTAATGAATTATTTCTAAATTCAGCAGTATAATTCAAATTATGTCACACAACAAAAATGACCTACTTATTATTCCAATCATTTATTCACATATACAAAGAGCTGCTTCAATGTCATCTTAGTTGTAGTCAGGTAATAAATCTTACATTTTAAAACCCGTTAACTGAACGTTCTGCACAAATTGTTCACAACAGGCAAGGCGAGAATCACAACACGGCTTTCTTCTGGAACAGCCAGGAGAAACCCGTCATTGACATGGATGTTATTTTCCACCCACTTCAAAATTTCCAGAGACTCATCAAGCTCTCTATGTGGCCAGTGGCACTCCCCTGCATTAGTAGACTCTCACTCAAAGAACAGAAACGGCCAGAGCAACAAAAAAGGCTCAGCACAAAGAAATGGAAGACTAAGGAGTTCTGCAGGCTCCCACAATCCCCAGATAACATTCTGATGGCATCTATAGAATGTCGGCACCTTCCACAGAGCCCAGAGTATCCATCAGTATCATCCCATTCCCAGAACCACAGACATGAAAATATTCTTCCTCCTTACTTTGACTGGTCAGAACTTTTGAGGGGTTCTCTTCTTTATTTCTATGAAAAACCAATTATTGTTTTATGGTTTGCATTATAAATAGGCTGTTATATCTATGAAGCATTTTTAGCAGTCTATTCTGGGATTTTTGTGCAACGCGACCAGGACTGTCCAAGACTGAGACGAACAATCCAATGAAATTCAAATTTAAAAAGTGTGTTGGAAAAAATTAGCATATGTGGGTTGCAGGATTCGCAGGTACGAAAATGTCTTCTCTTCAATAAAGTTTTCTGTTTCCAAATCTCCAGAGTTACACCTGTTATTTCTCCCTGAAAGTGATTCTCTTGAGACATTCTTATTACAAAGACCATACGAGCCGCCGAAACATCACTACCTGCCTTGAAATTGAGTCGTCTTAAGAGTCTCTTGCCAAAGAGTTGATTAATGTTGTAACTGCATAGAACCCCATGCAAAACTAAATGAATTCTTTACTGCATGAATCATCTTCAGTGGCCGCTTCCTGCTTTATTACTTTTCTCCAGTAAATTATTTTCCCATCCAGATTACTCACCTAAATCATCAGAATACAGGACAGAAATGAATAAAGGGGTTTTTTGCAACCCAACACAAAAAGAATGTATTTCAGAGATATGTCAATAAAATGCCAGACATTTGGTGCTGTTATGTATTACACAGTGAAGAATTCAGAATGAGTGTGACCAGCACAAGTAGCAGCTCAAACTCTGGAAACTTCTTTTTTTCATCTCTCAGCCTTCTCTTTTCACCCTTAATTGAAAAGTGAAAAATCCATTAGTTCTTGGTGTCAAGCAGGGGAGATTTTTCTAACAGAAAAATTACAACTGTGACACAGCAAAGCGTGTTTACACTGTTTTGATCGTATAATTTCTTCATTTTTATAAAAGTTATTTAATTCTAGTATGCAAGATAATCATGTTTTTTTGTTGTTGTTTTTAGCTGCAGCAGAATGACTCTCAATTTTGTTGTGTCTGTGGAAATATGACATAGTGACTGTACAAATGCAGATAGTCACATCTGCAGCACAGTAAAATTTTTGCTCCCAGGGAAAATGTAATCTAGAAATGTCTAAGTTGTATGTACACATTTTTAGTGTCCATTATTATAGACTAAAGTGGCTTTTCTGAAGACTTAGTAGGGATTACAAGGGTTAAGCTCACAGTTCACTTTTTCAATGCTATTCTGATTCCTTTGGATGCTCCATTAAAAATATATTCTAGTTTTTGCACACTCCTTGAAAATTACATTAACATCTTGACTAGAAAAAATAATATATTCCCTCAAAACAGCATAAGCAAAACCTAAAGTTGTGTATTAGGACAAGATTCTATATCAATGAAGTTCAAACATTTTAGTTTCTAATTATTGAATTTCAGTTTGACAGCTTTGCTGAGCCCCACAGATTGAGCTGCATTCCCCAGCAAGCATAATCCTTTAAAGCCATTTTACCGAAGTCACAAAGTCTATAAATGTTTTTAGTTTTGGACATTACAGTGCCAGATGTGAGAGACACACCTGTAAAAAGGTAGAAGCTCAGATGGACTTTTTATTCCAACCTGCTGGGCGGGAAAGATGACTTTTTAAACCTTTGAAGTGTTAACTGAAGATCAACTGTAAGTGCAACTGGCAATCCAGCCCTTTCATGGCTGAAACTGAGACATGCAGGACCCCTTTTCGCAGAACAGGTACCTCAAAATTCTGTCTGAAGTCACGTCTGCTCTCTCCAAGTTGACTTGCCTCAGTGTTTGCCTCAGTTTGCAATTCAGCAAACGGACCCACCAGCTTTTTTCAAAGCCAAAACCAGCTGAGTGTATCAGCTTAGCCTATCCATCCATAAGCATTCATTTATATTTGTATTTACTTTCCTTATTTTTTTATTTTTAGTTCTCTGGACATCGCTTAAACCAGAAATTGTGAAAAGTTGTCTAACAGTTAGTCAGAGCCTTCTTTATGTATAAATCAACAAATGTCATCACCATTTCATAACATTAGCTTCATGTCTTTTTCAAAACCCATTGTTTCTCGTAAGAGTTGCTGATCGAATATTAGGTGGTATTTTGCTGCCTGTTCAAAATGGTCTGTACCCAAAGCAGAGTTTGAATAACTGCACTAAACCCATCCAATGGGCAGCAATCCTTCAATTTCCCTCCCTTTTCTCTCTTTCTGTCTCCCCTCACCCACAAATGTGCACCACATACAGCCACATTATAACTCACCGGTAAAAGTACCTCAACGCCACATCTCTGTTTTTGCCTGACTTCTAAACTGGCCCTTGCCCCATCGCCTCATTGTTCTATTGTTCCTTTGTTTCGATTTCCAGGATGGAATGCCTCTAGCCTCTCCTTCTATCTTTTGACACACTCCTAAATACACACACCCCACTTTCAATCTATTTTAGTTTTTAAATTATCAGGAGAGAAATTGTTTGTGATTATCCTGGTGTGTGTGTACAGTATTTGGTGGCCTTTAAGGTTGATTTCATTCCTTCAAGAGAGACTAAATATGTTTGGCTAATGACTCCTGACTATCAGGTCATGACCTTACATTTTTTTTATTAAAAGAAAATGTAACTCTATTAATAAGTTTATTAATAATGAATTACTAATGCCTGTTGCACAACAGCTTATTTCAATGCAACTTTTAATTTTGCATATATGCAATACAGAAACTGACCGTTTTAATTGATTTCCTTTTCAATAGTACATTTGTATAAAGGAAATGCACTGCCAGAGTAAGGAGTGCAACCTGATGTTTTGACTCTGTCTTGCACATAAAAATTGGTACATTGCCTGGAGCTGTTCCTGGGGGGTTTGGCTGAAGCCCACAACACACCCATGCAACACTATTTTTTCAATGTTGTTAGGAGGGTTAGGGCAACAGGGCAGCAATTCTTTTTTTCCCTTTAGGAGAGTATTTTTTAAGGCAGCAAATAAAAAAAATTGTATTAGGATGTCTCAAAGATGGTTAAATGTAACAGATGTAGCTGCAGCTGTTTTGCATATATTTTTTTTTATCTAAGTGAATAATTACGTAGCTAGGTTTTGTTTTGATGGAAGTAAGCCTCACCTTATTTTTTCAAAGCTAACAATTATTCTGCAAAATCCTAGCGAATTGTAATAGATCTAGGACAATTTTCCATAGACACATTCTATTATCACAAAAAATGCCAAACAATCAAAACCAGACAGCTAAATCCACCCTGCTTCACTGGAAAAATGAAAACATGATTGACTTAAAAGCCGTGCCAGTATTTGCAGTGTTTTGTTGTTGTTTTTTTGTTGTTGGTTTTGTTGCACATTCACTAGACAGGTAATGGAGTTATTGTTTTTTTGGTTTTGGGGGTTTTTTTTGGCTGTGGGCATACCTATTACTAAGTCAACTCTGATTCAAAGCCCACATGACATGATGAGCAGTCAGTTATTTTTTTCCAGTTTTCTTTTTTTCTGGGTTCAGAAAAAGAACCCATAGCAACAAATAGGCCAATCCTCTGAAAGATGGGGAACCTCTTTCAAAAATGCACAAGAAGTCTTTGGAGCTTTCTTTAAGTTAAGAATAGATGTTTTAGAACAAAGACTCTGCACCAAGGCGAGGTTGATCCTCTGTGGAAGGGGACACAGATGTTCCTTTTATTAAAGATTCAAAAGCTTTGGTGTAGGAAAGAATCTGTGTAGGCATTGGTGGGTCACAGAGATGCAAAAAAGAGGTGCAAACACATGAGGAAAGTTGGCTGTTTGCACCAGCCACGTCTCAATTAGAGTATCTATTATTAGTGAATGGATTTTCACAGAGATGTCTCTGTTATTCTTCAAAGAGAAGTAAGAAATATTCCACTAACCTTAGAAACCTGATAAAAATGAACAACTATAACAAGCGGGATATTCAGATACAGTCGGAGGTAATGAAGCTGCGATAGCTGCTCAGGTTGCCAGGAGTTAGGAAAAAGCTTATCAGTTTAAGGTGCTTAGAAACACAAAAGATTTGTTCTTTCATGAACGTACAAACAGAAACCAACATAAATTGCCCAAAGGACTTTTCCAGCAGACTTAGATAAATCAGATTAATTTTAGAGACCACATAATTTACAGAATTTATTTCCTTTTAATTGTGGCATTTTCCCCTTAATTGCAGAAGTCCTGTTTGTCTATTCTACTTGGAGTCAGGCCACATGTCAATGTCTGATGTAGCTCTTGTCATTTCCTCTTGACACTCACCTGACATGGCCTTTCAGTTTACCACATCATGTGCAGCAGGCAAACAACCTTACATTGCAAGTTTAATGCCGTCGCTACATATGAAAGTAAGAATGCATCTTGATTTTGGATGAATACAAATCCACAAATACAAATTTTTCTTCAACTTTCATAGAATCTTTGCTCTTATATTCAAGTAAAAATCTGACAAAAGAGAGAGAAAGAGAGAGAGAGAGAGAGAGAGAGAGAGAGAGAGAGAGAGAGAGAGAGAGAGAGTGGATCATCCTCGTTGTTCTATGTCATTCAGTGATCCAACACCTGGCGCCGCCTTTGACAGCAGTTGCGACACCTCCGACGAAGACAGAAGCATACCGTCAAAACATGTCATGTTCAAAAATTCAAAGTAATTTAATAAAAGAAACTGTAAGACATTAGACCGGATACTTGTTTTGAATGCATAATTGCATTCTTCAGTTCCATTTTTTTATATTCTGTGTAGAAAGCATTTATGTCTTACTTGCATCTATATACTATTTGTCAGCTATGACTTCCTATTTATTTTGTTATTGATTCTTTATGTTATCAATCAACTTCTATGCCCCACAAATCTGGAACAAATGTCCGGAAAATTGTAAAACTGCCGAAACACTGAGTTCCTTTATATCAAGACTAAACCCCCCTCTGCTTAGAGATGCTTTTGAACCATAATAAAAGAGACACTAACCAATATTTTTTATATGTATTGATGGCACTTGGCAAAATCTAATGTTTCAATTGGTGAGTGTGTGTTCTATGACTTAGTATTTTTGTGTTTTTACAATGTAGAGCACTTTGAACTGCCTTGTTGCTAAAATGTGTAACACAAATAAACCTGATTGATTGATCAAAGTCTATTTTTCATAAAGAGAAGTAGAAATGGCTCACTTGCCTCACTGCAACACACAAAAACAAGCATAACACCAGATATAAAAAATTATTGAGACAAATGAAGGCATTTGTATTGTTCATTTGTCTTGCTCTCTGTCATCATGAATTCACACTGAAACTCAGTAGTGTTGAATTATGCTTTTGTATGCATTATAAGATTGTGCAGTTAGCTGGTTTTTACTCAAGCAATTGTCCGTTACAGTCTTTTGACTTGTTTTTTTTCAATCTTTATTGGTTAAAAGGCTTTTATTCAATAAAAAGGGAAATGTGAATTTACAAAAAAAAGATTTACACAGATGGATTTGAGGTACCACACAGTGAAAAATGTTTTTAAAAAGCTACACCAATATTAAAATGATTCATGTTTTCATAGAATTACAGCAGCTAAATCTTTATATGTTGCCCTGCAAATGCTTTACTTTGTGTTATTCACGTCCCAATTCTTAAAATGGCCCATAAATGTAAATGACAAGGACATCACATTGACAGAAATGCAACATTTTCTGTGAGGCAAATAAGAAGGTTGAGGTTTCCAGAAGACATGTGACCTAGTTGGCTTCACCTGCCATTGTTCAAGTTTGGTCTCGGAGCCAGCTGCGACATGTCTGCCTCTGTCAACTGAAATCATGAGCTGTAGGACAGATGGGAAGAAAAAGAGACACGCTGCACACATGTGTGCTCTTCTCAGGCTTGTCTGCGTAGGCGAAGATGCCAGTTTAAAGTGCTGCACGTCTGCGCACAGCCAGGCCGCCTGGGAACACACTGACCATATGCACAGTAATGTTGGCAGACCAGCAGTGTTAATGACAGGAGAAAGGCCATTCAGCTCTGCTCATTCGGTCTGGCTTGGCTCCTGTAGTCTAGACAGCGCTGAGAACGTTGGCTACAGCGCATACGTTGAATCCAGGTACTGTGCAGTTTCATGTAAATGTCAAACAATGTAAACTTTCTGGAAAAGACGCAACATCTTTAACTTTCAAAATTGAATTTGTTGTCACTTGGCAAGAGGACATGTACGATCCTCTTGCTTTATAAAATGTATATACAGGCACAGAGTAAATGTAACAGCTAAGCACAACTTTAAATAATCAAATTAAAATACTTGCCTTTTATTCAAATGAGAGGATTTCCACATGTTTTATATTTTACTACTTTGGCTTTTGGATCAGGCTGAAGAGAGAGGTGTTAATACAAAACTCACATTTCAGCTAAAACGGAGTGACACACATCTGAATATAGAACTACATGAAACAAGCCCTGCTCTGTAAAATACTGAAGTATGAAGTGTAAAGTTGCTGATTCTCTTGATATAAGACTCTAAATCTGTAAGGTAAGGCAAGGTAACTTTAATTCATATAGCACATTTTCAGCAGCAAGGCAATACAAAGTGCTTCATGAGAATTGAAAGGAAATACAAACAACAAACCAAAGGGAAGAGCAAAAGAAGAAAAAGAATGTAATGTTGATCTAAAGTATGTAAACTAGATGCTCCTATTCAGGGTTGGTAGATAAGTATAAGTAAGTGTCCTCTGGTCTAACTTCTTTACTGGGTTGGAGGAATAAGAATCTTAAAAGTAGTCGCTATGATAGTTTTCTGGATTCTAATTTTGTTCTAATCCCTGTGTAAGTAAGTATTCTCTGGACTTCCTAAGTATACTCTAAATTTGTAAAAGTAATGAGTACACCACAGTTTCTAAGTAATAATAAAAAACTAAGTGTTTCTCTCCTGGAAGATTTTTTTTTAGCATTAGACGAAAGTTAAAACAGTCTAGTATGTACTAAATAAAGGCAGAAATTGCTGTACTTAAATGTCATCCAAATTTTATGTCTATTTATTTATTACAATTGTATTACAAGAACAATTACATTTGTTGGAATTTTAAAACACTGATTATTTTGTGAAATTGGTAATTTTTTTAAAATAACTCATTAATTTACAAGACACGATATGATGACACAATCAGACTTTGATTTCATAGTAGCAACTGTGTAAAAATGGAGGCAAATACTTTAATACACATATATTTCCCAAACATTACCTTACCCATTGTAATCTCAATAATTTTGATCTGTGCATGACCATAATTTATTTCTATTAATTTCCAAATAATACATATTCTCCCACCTCAGTCACATGTGTATAAAGTAAAGAAAAAAAACAAAGAAAAAAACAGTTTACACAATAGCTAAGATGAAATGACATTAAAAGCAAAAGCAAAGACTAAGCTTCGTTTAAGGAATTTAGATGATTATCAGAAAAATACAGAAAATACAATTTGGTTTATTGGTGTCTCTGTTCTGAACTTACAATCAGGAAAATCATTGGCCTAATCAAAAACAGTAACAGAAGAGACCATCTCTGGTACACAGCAAAGGGAGCTGGAGGAGGCAAAACAGAAAAAAGAGAAAATAACGTGTTTCAAGTCGAATAAAGACAACATCGGGATTGGAGGACTTGCTACTACCCCCTGCAACCAGTAGATGAATTTATAACCAGTGCATTTTGCAGCCTTTCTTTGGAACAGTAAGGAGTGTGTCATAACAATACATGACAATCATAGCCTACTAAGCCCACGAGCCAAACTTTGACCAAAACAATCTTTAAAGGTTAGAACTCTTCTGAAAATCACCACAACAAACAGTTTGGTTTAGTAAGGATTCTTCACCTAGAGGATTCTTCATGACTATCACACCTAGATTAAAATGTTTTTTTTTGTTTGTTTTTTTTTCATAAAATGTTACTATGTATGGGTGGTTTCTGTACTTCCACCATTGATTTCCAACTGAACACATCTGGAACTTTACCAGCTCCTCAGTAGCATGAGATCACATACATGGAGGGGCTGCGATGTTTGTCTGAAGGCAGAGTATTGGAAAGAGGATATAAACAGCTTTTTTATAACAACTGAAAGTAACACAGTTACTTGCTTGTGCTATAAAATTGCACTATGTGTCTGGAAAATACATAACACCATTCCTTTAACATAAGTTTTTCTGAGTATTTGCTGTAGATTATTGCATTCCAATAAACAAATAGATTATCAGGGGATGGCACTATTAAGTAATTGGGCCTTTAAGCAACATTCACAAGAGTCTATTCAGTTATGGGGCCTACAGTACTGAGCAGTAAGTGGTGAACCTTAACGAGAATAAATGATAGCATAAGGATTCTCCTTTTTACTGTGAAGTGTGTTTCTTCACATGGGATTTGATTAAAGCTGAACTTCTGTATATGTTCTCGTTCTCTCCACTCCCAATTAAAACCAGAAAAAGTCAGACCCGATTGAGTAAGTTTCAATATCAAAAACACAGGAGTATTTGCCCAGATGCAGGCTTGATGAATTCAAAAAATAAATCCTGTCCTCCAAGCAACCTAAATCCTCAGATTCTTCTTTTTGTCGACATGAACACAGTACATTTAAATCCCTATATGACTAAGAAAATAGACCCCTTTAGGGACTTAACACAGTAATGCACTGTAAGCTAAGAGTATTATGTTATTTTGGTCCTCTGTAAATTGCTTTTGTGCACAGAAAAAAAATCATCAGTCCAGAGTCAGGGATTGTTTTTGCAGCCCCGAAGTCTCCCTACAATCACGGGCTGGATGTTCTGCAGTGATACCGTGCTCCTTATCTGCCGTGACTTGAAGATACTGGAAATGGTACTGTTAACGAGCCTGGTTTCTACTTCCCATTGGGGCAAAGCCTTTGCTTTTAATTGGAGCTCTATTCATGAGAACTAAAGCAAATCACAGTCACCATGCCTTTTTTTTTACATACAAGAAATGTTGGAATTATTTCACAAAACCTAACTTTTCACGGTTAGTTCTAAATATCACTGAAGTAGGGGGTTGAAAACATTGTGGCATCGGTTGACGAAATCCTGGTTTTTACAAAGACTGTTTTCAACATGAAATAGAGCAGCCAAGAAGTTGATTTAATAATGAAGTACAAATGAAGATCCCGCTACGTATTTCCAAAGGAACCTAATTTAAAATGTAGCAAACGACCTCAGCAAATGTTAACAGTTGTGTTCTTATTTAGGGCCGATTTATGTTTGCTCTAATATCTAAAATTATGTCTTGAGTCTTGTGTGACTGATGAAAATCTGAAATAGTAAATATTGCTGGATATTGTTGACACGACAGACGACTTTTGATAGTCAAAAGTTATGCTACACCAACTAATGCGACTATCTGAGTTTTCATCTCGATATTCTCATTTTCCAAGTCACGCTTTTTGAATTGTACTTGTGGCTGCCATCAAAGAATCATTGTTACAGCAGTATCCATGCATCTCGTTCATTTTATGCAGGGCAGGCATTACATCTATAGAAATCCCTTTCCTTAGCTACATCCCCCACCTCCTGGGGAACATTGATGGCTTCCTTATCAAGCCATTAAATTTTTCCAGGAAGTCCTGAGTCCGCTCCAAGTCCTCCTCCCAGTGGGACTGAAAATAAGTCCCAGGGGAAAGATTGGGAATATATCCCTACCAGATGCCCAAACCACCTGAACTGGCTTCTTTAAATTCAGAGGAGCTGCATCTTCACTCTGAGCTATTCCCAGATGGTTTCACTTCTTACCCTTTCTTCAAGCCTGAGCCTATCTACTTTTTGAGGAAACCTCATTTTGACCTCGTCTTCCCCTCGTCTTTCTCCTCTTACCACATAGCTCACAACTATTAGTGAAAACTGGAGTTTAAATCAGAACAGTGTCCACATGTTTGCGGTGTCTTCCACACTCTCCCTCTCTGTATCTCCCCTCTGATCTGCCCAAATTGTAACAAAAATACTCATGGGCATTTGAGATCAAAAATGAATTGCTGTGAATACAATACAATGCTTCCTAGGCAAAATGCAGTTCACAGCAAAATGTCATGCAGGACACTCACATGTTTTCCTCCACTTCTAAGTAAAGTTTTAAAGTTTACACCAGATATTTTTGCCCACTGTGGGAAAACTTTTTTTTTCTCACCAGCTATCTATCATTAAATCATGCTAAACTTTTCCTCTTTTGGGTTTGTTAGGATTACTAAATAAACACTACAGTGAAGAATATGGTTTGTACATTAGTACACGCTGTGAACTCTGTCTTAAAGACATAGGTAACACCAGCATCAACACACTGCCACACATGTTAAATCAGCAAGGTTTTATCGAGTTCTTGAAAGTTTAATGTATGATTGAATTATCTGTATAGATTAAAATCAAATTAAGAGCATTTTTGGATTAGTCGACTCAAGTCGACTCATAGTAAGGGGAAATATGTGTAAGGTGACTTTTATATATGAAATTTAAATAACCGTCATCACCCGCAACAAGTAGCTACACAAGACGGGAAAGTACGTCTCTGAATAGCATATTCTAAGCATTTCGATCAGTACATGGTGGCATGGTAAAATTGTTCAATATTTCAAAGTTCCACCAGCAAACTTTTGACTTTTAGGGGTGTATAGAAAGTCTCTTATGTCAGTGACGGAATATTTTGGAGGAAGCCTGATTTTTGAGGAGAGCTTTTCACCATTGTGATTTCAAACAAGCGGGGGACTGACTGTTCCTCGAGCTAGAGCTGACTCAGACACTCTAACCCCTGCGCCCCAAATCAAACAGCAGTGCTATCTGCCAGAGGATACAATCAAAGAAACACATCAAAGTTAACTCTCTGAGGCTGATATGCTCAAATGCATGCGTGCAACATGGGCCTGTGTGTTCACACAAAAGCAATCATCAAATCACTCACTAATTGCAGATGAATACCCACAGCCTGACTCATAGCAAAAAGCAATTAGGCCTCTATTACTGATGTGGATCTAGAACACATGAATCTTATGCAGCTGTGAAGTTTAGAGAAGCCAGACCAAGCTCTGTCATGTGCTACCTGATTTTTCAAAACTCAAGGAGGGAGGGGATCAGTGGGCCTCCAGCCCACCAAAATGTCAGTACCTCCTCTCCTCCTTTTTGTCTTCTATTTCAGCTCCTCATTTACGCCACAACCTTCCGGCTCCTATTAGTGGTGTAGCCATGTGTGACATCAGTTGGCATATATT
Source organism: Micropoecilia bifurca (assembly GCA_903067075.1). Lineage (NCBI taxonomy): Eukaryota > Metazoa > Chordata > Actinopteri > Cyprinodontiformes > Poeciliidae > Micropoecilia > Micropoecilia bifurca. The sequence goes on along the minus strand of CAEGAF010057992.1, from coordinate 49,521 downwards.
CCAACGCCTGGGACTGAATCCAGAACTAACGCTTATTTCACCCCTGAATATGGGGTCTCTGCGTGTACATGTGCATGTGTGTGAGTGTGTGTGGAGGAGAAAGAGTGTCTGTTTTGCTTTCTTGCTCAGCATGATTATATTCTCATGTTGCATGTAATCTCTGATAATAAAGTTGTTGTGGGAATTTGAATATGTGTTGCTGTAATAACACCTCTATCTCAGCCTGGCACAGTGTGTCTGTGTAAAAATATGGGTCCCGTTTCCCCCCACATCTGCTTTACACAAAACTACTGGCAAGCCAAACATATAAATACATATTAATGAAAACATTAAGTCACTTATTCACAATCTAATTTACATTGCAGAGCAGAAAGATCATAAATCTAATGGATATCAAAGGATTTTACAAGATTTGCAAACTAGATGAGACAAGCTGTTTATTTTTTAAGCATGCAGTGGCTTTTGCCCCCAAACTTCATTTTAATCTTGATTCCTTCATTAGGCAAATATGACAGGGGCTGCTTCCACCCTAATGCAATTTGCTGAACATGGCTATGAAAAATTGAAATGTTTGCATGTGAGCGCATGCATTAAATCTTGCCTTGAAACAAATCAACAAATTCATAAGCACGGAAGCACTTGGGCACACCAACAATATGCACCCTCCCATTTTAATCTTCTTTTTGGGCAAGACTTCTTGCCTCAAAGATGTTGTCAGCTTTGGCCCGAAAGCCACTGTCGTTCAAAGCGGCGAATAAATCGGTGGCTCCTGCAGCTCTAGTTACTAAAAACACAAAAACAAAATGCAGGGTTTTTTTAAGCCTTCCAGGGAAATCTGGAAAGTGACCAAGGCAAGCTTAGTCCAACATCAAGGATGGATGACCTCGGGGGGGAAACTGGCATGACTCCTTAAGTCTGGCAGTCTCAGTTGTTGCGCTAGAAAGAGGCTGTAGAAAAAATGATGCAGATCAAAAGATACAAAAAAGTTTAAAGAAAAAAGGACAGAAGAGGCTCTGGAAACAGACTAGCAAGAGATGGCCTTAAATCAAACAAGGTAAGGCGAGGCGCCACCTGAAGTTAAACAAAACTATGACAAAAAAATGTGCAAAGAAACATGAAAGCGCTGAAGACACATCTGAAAGAGGCCCGGGGGCCAGGTTATCATCGAGCAGAATTCAAACCTTAGTACCAAAGTATTCTCGACAACAGCTTTACCCAAAAAGCAAGTACCAAACTAATCAGATGACAGCTAACAAGACTTTTCAAAGAGGAACTCGAGTGGACCAGAAAAAAAAATCCAAGACAGTTAAAGGAGGCAAAGCGTCAAAAGGTCTCATAAAAAATACCCCTGCTGGTTCTTCAAGGTCTTACTGAGGGAACATCCAGCGACTGGCTCTGAAGAGGAAATAGATGAAACCCTTAGAGCACTGCTTCCCTCTGAGAAACAAGACACCAGCCAAGCATCCCAGAAAAAGAGGAAAAAGGCTGTACTAAAGGCTTAAGTACCATCTGTCTCCGTATAAAATGGATGAGCAGTAACATGACAGAAAAGCTGAATTTCTGGCTTTTTGGGACACTTCGATCATAGTCGCAAAGTTCAGCCGGTTGACATTTGCAGGAGAGAGGAATAAGTATGACAAAAAAAAGCAGAAGTTTAAGAGAAACAGGAGTATGTGGCAGAGCGGAGAAGGACAGAGTGAAGATTTGTATGCAACAGAAGGCACCTGTAGGAGGAGTATGTCTGGTCTGTCTGACGCTCAGTGATTCTCAGTGGGTCGGCAGCAGAAGCTCCCCCAGTCTGGGGAAGAGACTTATGAGTTTTATTGATCACAGTCTGGTGTGTATTGGTCAGTGGGGAGAAAAGGGTGGTGGGTGGAGCAGCCTGCAATGACTGACATTTGTGAAGAACTCATTAGAAATATATATATATATATATATATATATATGTATATATATATATAAAAGTCAGGGCAGAAATAAGATCCAAGGAAAGAATATTCTCATAGTATACGTGTTCATTTATCAAGTCTGTAGATGCAAAGGACCAATAATCCACCTACAATCAGATTATGATATTGTTGCTAGATGTCAGTGTCACAGCTGTTAGACGATCGTCTCACTTCCACATCGTTGAAAAAAACAAAAAATCAAAAAACAAAAAGCAGAATAAAAGATGCGTGCATGCTCTGCTACACACAACACATGATGATAACATGGCTTTCCCCCTGCCCTGCTGGAGCATGAGGGCATTATTACATGTCTGCTCTGTCAGGGTCCATCTTCAGAGCCTTTGTTTTGTATTTGCGCCACCCTGTTCAAATCACACCACCAACAGGCCCCACTTCATTGTGTGTTTTTGCAAACCGAATTGTGTGGAACTGAACATGAACGTGAACTTGCCTCGCGTTGAACTGTGCTGAAAGGTTTTATAAAGTGAGCAGTGAATTGGGAGTTTGAAAGAAATGGCATTGAGAAAAGGTCTGCACTCTGGGGCCAGTTGTTGAAGAGATTTGTTTTTCCTTTTTTTTTTCTCCCCCCACTTTTTTTCTATTTCAATAAGATGTTGCCAAATGCTGTGACCCAGAAAACAGATGTATGTGACTGCATAGACAAGGATTGAAGCCACGGAGGTTATTGTGGCCAAAGAAGCTGCCTCTGAAAAAAGCATGAATTTTCATTTATCCGTCAACAGACTGTAAGTGTGTGATGCAGGTTGTCTGAGCAGCCCTTGGCTTACCTTGCTGCATGCTCATCAGCTTCGTGGCAAAGTTCAAAATGACAAACTTCCCAATCAATTTACCTCTCTGCCAGAACTTTACCAAGCAGTTGCTGTTTTCTTTAACACCTTTAGGGGCTTAAACCTTCGTTTAGAAAAGAAAAAGAAAAAAGTCAGTTTAAAAAATTGTCTCATCACATAGGAAGAATTCAGTTATTACCTGACATGTTGATTTGAGAATATGTTGCTCAGTGGTCCAGGAAATGATCCAGCAGATATATATTTTTTAGAATGAAGCAAATAACTGTGAAAAATTAAATGAATAAAAAGAACACAAATGATTAAAAACAGGTAAATTTTTAATAGCAAAATAGTTAAATAGTTAAAGGAAAGAGTGATCATGAATAAAGGGCTCAAGATCAAACGTCAAGGTGTGGATTCGAGATGGGGGTTGTGGGTAGAGGGATGGAAAATATCAGACAAAAAGACATCTGGGAGAAACAATGCAAAGACCCAAGGACAGTTTTAAGACTTTTTGTCCATTTAAAACATTGTTAGCACAACTACGATTTTTTGGGATCTTGAAGTTTAAAAGATATAAAACATAAAAATTGTATCCTTGTTGCCCATAATACAATGTCATGACTCGATTAATGTAAACATCAAAACAGTTACAAATAGTAAACCTTGCCTTTCTTATCTATATTAAGATAGATATAAATTCATAAATTCAATAAATAAATATTAACTAATTAATAGGCAAACACAAAATACAAAATCCACTAACAATGCCTACATTGTAACTGACTTGCAGCCTATATTTAAAAGGAGGATTACATGTTATCTTAAACAGTTCTGTAAATCAAAAAACATATATTTGATCAAATATCAGTAATATTGAGAAATTATTAGAAAGAACATTATTGAATGTCAAAAGCATCTGTGTTTTGTGAAATTACATATCCATCATAAAAATCAAATAGTTTTGAGACATAACAAAGAGAAGATGATAAAGTTGTAGCAATAAAGTTATTCGCTACCCCTGATCTGATTAATTTCTGGTCTTTGGGTTGTTTTTTGATCAGATAATTTAATATATGTTTTGTGTTTGTTATTTTTCATACAATAGACGTTTTGGGCATTCTTTTGAGACACACAATACATCATTTGCCTGAATAACAGCTTCCTCTTTACAAACCATCTTTTTGACACAATGAAAATCATCACAATTGTTTTGGCCCATCTTTGTGTTTCTATGGCCATTTTTTTTTCCTTTTCATGAGACTCTTAAATCGGTAACTATTGAAAAGTGTTTTTGTTTTTCAGTCAGTAATCCTTTTGTTTTCCACTGGACCTGCGCATAACTAAATTTTAGTCTTCTTCTCAGTGCCCAAGGCAGATTAGTGATTCATCATTAAAAATTACTTTCATCCAATCATCCACACTTCATACCTGCTTTGCTTCAACTCACAGCAACCTTGTTTTCTCCTAGTTAGAAGTTAATGAAGGTTTGCATTTGGCTTTTCTGTTTTGTAAATCCCATTTCCTTTTGTTGATTTGCTGTAATTCAGCAACAAGTTCTGTTTTCCTGCTGTGCTTTTTTTAGTTAAATACACGTGGTTGGATTTTTCAGAGAAGCTTTGCCTTGCCAGATTATTCCCATGTCCCTCTTGAATTCTCTCCAAATTTTGTCACATTTCAACCACAAACTTTGTGTATTGTATTTTATTTTATTCTATTTTATTATATTATATGTATTTTGTTGAGACTTATGTGATAAACTAAAAAAAAAATTAAAAAAAGAAAGAAAAAAGGAACAATTTATACACATAAAGTGTGTTATGCAAATATAGTCTTTCCCTTTTTTTCATTAAGGACTTAAATTAAATAATCTAATTAGTAAACAAAGTCCACTTGCGAGTAGTTTTGATAATTAATGTATTAAAGCTATACATCATAAAGACCAAAAACACAGCAGACAGGTAATGAATGTCGATGTGAAGACAGTTTAAAGCAGAGTTAGCTTTCATCATCTGAAAATGGTAAAAGTTTGGCAAAGAGACAAAGGCACCATCCACCCAAACCGACTGGATGAAAACCATTGTCAGAAGAAATTCAGAAAAAGTCCTGTTTGCAGTGCAGCTGACATAAACATTTTGAAAAATGTGTTGAGACTAGAACACCTTCTTCTATATAAAAAAGAAAGATTATGGGTAAAGAAGATTAGATTTTACATGCAAAGTGATGTGACTTGAGGAAAGTTAATGCCATGCATCTCTTAGTTATATGGATGGAGTCACTACAGATGGGATTGTTATGCAAGGCTGCTTTTGTTCACTAAGGACGTAAAAGATGGTTAGTCAATGGGAACATTAATGTACACCATATGATTCAATTTTAGAAGAAAACCCTTTAAAAGACTGAAAATCAAAGTATAAAAATAAATAATTGCAACCAGGGCAGATATGTACTTTATTGCAGGACAATGACCCTGAACATATTTCCAGAGCTACAATGAAAAGCTAAGAAATTATATTGAGAACTCAGATTTCCAAATGATGTTCAGGTTGAGGTGACAACTTCTCATTGCCAGATACCTGTAAGCTCCTGACAAATGTGTTTGTGACAGCAAAGCTGGCTCTGCTCCCTGAAGCCATCAATGTTCCTGGCACCCTTAATGAGAGACTGTGCTGTTTGAGCATGAGGTTTCAGCGCCGTGGCAGACCAGGACCAGCGCCAAAATGACAGACAAGATAGAAGCACATCTCAGAAACAAGTCGCCTTGTCTTCCAACATCCATGACTCTTTCCTAAGCAAATGGGCAGATTCAGACAGGTGATAAAATAGATGGTAGATCTATGTAATGGTTCTGAGCGAGGCAGCAGACTGCAACATGCTGTTGGAATATCTCCAGTGCAAAGCAACGCTGACTATATCCATCTTTTCAAATCACCACAAGCAGAAAAATACACAAATTACAACATAGTCCGTGTTGAAAGTGAACTTTAGCCAGTCAGTTCAAAATCTGTAGTAAACTTTGAAGACTCAGTTAGTTTGGTCCTTTTTCATATTAATCATATCAGCTGAAGAGGACGTTGCCTTTCTGCAGGAGACATTTTGTCTACACCAGAATGAAAATCTGCATGCAGAGGCGAACACTCAGCATAACTTTGCCATGAATTGCAGACATGTTTCTTCCTAAGGGGAGGAAAATGGACTCAAACCATGCCAACAAATTGTGTAGCTGAGCCTGCAGATGTCTTCTCTGTAGAGGTGAAGGGCTTTGGAGGTTTATTACAGATCTGTGGTCTGGTTAAGGATGAGATTGTTAGGAAAAAAGATTGTACTCATGTTTATCAGTGACCATGATGTGCAAGCCCTGTGATTTTGATAAAGAAACAATATTTAAAGGTTGTGGCATTCAGTTTTGGCAGGATCCCATCCCTTTCCTAGCCTCTAATTCAGCTAACAGAAAGACAATATTTGGCAGCTACTCTATACAGTGACATTTGAAATAAAATATCTGAGCTAATAGTGAAAACTGAAATAGTTTGTGTAAGAAATAGTTGCTGAATATTCATAAAATGATTGGTTTATTTCTAGCAGTTGCTAAAACCATAAAACAACAGTTCCTGTGACTTAATAATATCTTTGGTTACTGGTACCTTTGTTATCCAAATTTTCATTTACCTGCTGCTGAAAACATCAGATTCATGCTGTTTTTTCCCATTTTAAGTAAAAAAAAAAGAGAGAGAGAGCATGACATTCTCATTGACATTTTGGGGGTTGTTTTTCACTGTTAAGATGTACCTATGAGAAAAGTTACAGATATCTCTATTCTTTAAGAGAGAAAACTTGAAAACTCAACAGTGAGTCAAATACTTATTTCTCCAACTGTATATCCAGGAACACATTGACATATCCAAGGACCGTCTGATTTAGTCGGTGAACAGTGATTGGGAGGAGATCCACTAACCATCAAGACAATAACCAAAAGCACCCAGCAAAGCAACTCAGCAGTGGTTCAAAGACAAAAGAGGGCTTGTTGTGGAGTGGCCAAATCAAAGCCCAGATCTCAGTCCAATCGAGAATTTAAGGCTGGACTTGAAAGGACCTGATCAGGCCTGATCCTTGAGCCACCTGATGGAGCTTATGCTTTTAAATGTGAAATAATGGGAGGAAAAAATACTATCAAGACGTGCCAGCCTGACTGAGACATATCCTAACTCAGTTCGGTGATTTCAGGAGGTACATCTACTATCTGAAAGGGGTTGCACTTATGCAAACATTTACTTTACCTTGTGTGTGTGTGTGTGTGTGTGTGTGTGTGTGTGTGTGTGTGTGTGTGTGTGTGTGTGTGTGTGTGTGTGTGTGTGTTTTATATAATTGTAGCTGTTTTGTAAAATGAAAACAAAATAAAATAATAATTTGTTCAGTTTGATATCTAATCCTTTTTCTCTTTCTTTGTTTTTATAGTAAGTCTGGCCAAAAGAGCAAGAAAAGAGCTAAATGCTTATGGGAGGGTGAACACAATTGAAACTTAAAGCCTGCGTTTCACCATTTCTACGCACAATGCTTTATAATGAGGCTTACAGTTTCAGACAAAGTAGGCGGGCTGAACGACTTTGGATCAAGCCCTATTCTATTTATTATTTAAAATGACAAAAAAAAAAGATAGAACAGATGGTTTATTCACAGGCGAGATGTACGCCCTTCATATTTAACCGAGTAGGTCCGGGTTTCCCAACCAGACCCGCAGTCAGCTGCGGTGCAACACCTTTCCACTCATTAGGCTCACTAAACAGGATAACGATTCCCGCGAGAGCGCGTCTCCATCGCTCTACATGCCCTGTCACTGCCGCGCAACACCGTCACCATGGTGATCAAAGCCAGATGTGCTCACTGCTGTTGCCACCAACAAAGCACCACTGTACAGAGAGTTTTTACAGTTGTCACTCTGCTCTATAGCATAGCCCTTGGGGATTCAGCTAGCTGCTTCAGCTGTTGTGCTCAACCTCCCCTCCAAAAAAAGAAAGCTGTGTTTCCTCATGCGCTGCCACCAGTCTGGAGCGGGAAAGCAAATTAAAACAGGACGAAATTGACAGATAAAAGACGCTCATAATTCAGACTTCTTGGGTGGCTATAAAGCGCGAAAGTGCCATTCTATTTTTGTGGCGCATCTGACACCCTAAAATAACTTCTACGCTTGTTTGTACGGAAAACGCTTTCAAACATGTCTCCCCTTTTTTTTAACAGCAGGATTAGAATTCCACAGGTTGCGAATAACTTTTTTTGTTTTTCTCCGCAGCGAATAAAATTATCACGGGACCAATAAAGATCAGCTGCTGCGCAACACCGAGAAAAGCAGACGCAAAAAAAAAACCTCCAGTAATTTGCTGCGAACGAGCACGCGCAGCTTTCAGACGGCGGGAAGCCTTTCAGCTGTTTGAAGAGGGAATAAATTGGTACATTGGGAGAGATAGCAAGGTATTCAATAAGTCGTTGTGATATTTGCATGATTGCCAAGTAGCTGCAATTTGAAAAGCAGCGAGGGACAAATTTTTTCTGTCTTTTATCGTTTTAACGACAACAACAACAAAAAAAAGTGTCATCCGACATTGACGCATCTCCGCGCGACAGAACAACAAAGACAAAACAACTGCACGAGGGCGCAAATTTACACTGCTGTAATGCAGCAGTGATCAAAGAAATACAGACAACAAACAGGAAGAAAAAAACACCTGCGGTGACAGATGGAGGTAGCCTCAGTAAAGAAAACACAGGGCAATGGAGCACTGCAAGCAATGAAAGTAGACAAGAGATGAGGGAGGAATAATAAAGAAGGTGAGGAAATTTTATTCTTGATTTGAGTACTCAGACACTACTTCTCACAGACACAAATGTTGAGTGGAAAAAAAGGGGGGCCTGATTGAATCAATAAACAGCAAGGGACAGAAAGACAGACAGAGAGAGAGAGAGAGAGAGAGAGAGAGAGAGAGAGAGAGAGAGAGAGAGAGAGAGAGAGAGAGAGAGAGAGAGAGACCGTCTTATCCTTATGCAACACTTTTAGGACTTTGGTTTGCCCCAGTATGATCTCCTTCTGGGTGTGAGTCCAGTGGCAAGGTGACTCGGTTTGAGCTGGTTGAGCAGTGATGTGTCGAGCTCTGCTACAAAACAATGAGGAATCTCATGTAGCTTCAGAGTTAAGATCTGAAAATGACAAGTTGAAGAAAAACAGAAGAATAACAGCTCTTCAGTTTTAGGAAGTAAAAACAGGAAAAGCATATGGCTGTGATCCAAACTTCTTTTTTTTTCACTTTAATTTACTATAAGTGGTGTGCAAGATTTTAGGAACAACTTGTACATTTTGGCGCTGGAAACCAGAGCAATTACAACAATTTTCACCTCAGACTTACAAACAAGGAAAAGATTGTCTATCACTCACAATGATGGAAAGATCAAGGTTCTGTCCTGGAACTGGTTGCCAGGTATTTTTTTTAAAATATAAAGTTTAGCACATGACTACTAAGACTTCAAGTTGGAGGTTGTTTTGTTTTGTTTTGGGGGTTTTTAAACGTGCATTCAAGAAAAAAAATTGACAGACAACTCAGAAGAGTCGTCTGTCTGCACAGGCATCGTAACAGCTCACCTTTCTGTCCTGTAATAAGAATTAATTTGGGATTTGTCAAGTGGTGGAGATCAGCAGCACAGCTCTCAGGGAGGGTTTCAGTCACAGAGCCAAGCGAGTGTGTTTACATGAAGGCCGGCCATTTGAAAGAAGACGTTCAGAAGTGATTGTATGGACGATTTGACGGACATGGATTGATCCGTTCTGACAGCTCTCCGCTGTGAAGGTGGCAGTCTGTAAATCTACCAGCTGGTGACAATAAAATCTGTCTGTCAGGGTCACTTGTCTGGATGCTGGCATCAAATGCACACTGGGGTTTTTTGTAATAACTACATGCGCATTGGATTAGTTCAAGTTTTATGTTAGGTTATTTACAATGGAAGGAAACTGCTTCAGTGGATCCAGAATGGAATGGAAATTCAGAGATTGATGGAAATGTTTTGAACCACCTTTGCTTTTTTCAATAAATCAGCTCCAAAAATGGCCCAAAAACCCCAAAACTTTCCAGGTTATTTGAACTTCTACAAATTTATTCAATTCAGTTCAGTGTATTTTTATAGTGTCAGTTCCCAACAAATGTCTCGAGGCACTTTACAAAAAAAAAAAGTCATTTCAATTAAATTTCCCATGCATTCAAATCATTCCTATTTGTCAAACAGTCCATTAAGCTCAATTCATTATTCAAATTTGCTGAAAAAGTTTTCTATTTAATGAAACCCAGTAGATTGCATTGAGCCACTGACTTGCAGCATTCACTCCTCTGGGACCATTCTGCTCGACTGTTCTTTGTTTATAGTGGTAAAATATTCTTTTTAAATTTAAGTAAAAAAATAAACAATCTAAAACAAATAAACATTCTCTTAAGAGGGGAGGGAGAGCAGGAGGAACCAACAAACAGCTGTCACAAGTCCTAAAAGACAAATTTTTTATTTTTAAATGTTTTCGTCCTAAACCCTCCATTTGGCATTCAAATACTTGTGTAACATTTTTATCTTTGATATTTTTCATAGTATCACAAGTTGTTAGTAACAAAGTGGCAAATGGTCAAATTTAAAATCAGTTCTTTGCTTCTTTTGGTCATAGCTTGAGAGATTTTTATGGGGTTTTTTGTCTGTAATAGTTGTAGACCAAATGTTAAATGGTTTATTTTAATATGGAAATCCGGTGAACCTGGTCACTGGACTGCAATCAAAGAAAGAAAGAGTAAAAAAAAAGCATTTGAAATCCTTAGAAAGAAAGTCTTAAAGTCTCAAGAACCCATTAAAAACGATAGAAAAACAGGAATATGCTGCATGTTAGATAATAACTACTTTAAAAGACACTAAAACTCTAAGACGAATGTTGTTAAAGAGTAAAATGTTGCTGAATTTGAAAATAGGTTAGAAAATAGAGTTCTCAGTGGTCATTAGGCAAAAGGTGGGGTACACTCTGGAGAGGTCACCAGCCAATTACAGGAAAACACAGATACACACAACTCAGCTGTACACACTCACACCTAAAGTGAATACACAGAGGATGAAGAAAACATTGCTAACAAATATTCCATGATGCAACTTTTATTTAAACAGCAGAAGGAGAGAGAAACAAACAAAACAAAACATAAAACAATTCAGTAAAGACTTTTTTTTACATGACACTGCAGAATTGCTAGTTTCATTAATAATTAATTGACCCCTAATAGATTTCTTGCATTTTCACGGTTAATATTAAAACTTGTCTGAATAACAAGTTATTTAAAATGTTCGATCTAAGTTGCTGCCACATTAGATGCACATGTTTGTTCTCCCATGACCTGGCCGGTTTGGAGAACTTTTTTTTTCTCTTAATACAACAAGTATGTTGTTTGATATTAAATTTAGTGGAACATTACTTTCACCTGTCAGTGGACCAAAAGTTAGAAACTGTATTAACTTTTCACTGCTGTCCTTGTCAAGGAAACACATTACATTCATTACCTCCAAATTCATGTGAAAGACTGAGTGACATTTTTTTTATTTAAGTGCTTTTTTTTCTCCTTTAATTTGAGAGTATGATGTTGAACATGCTGTAGCTGCTGTTTACCCATTGGTAACCTACACATTGAGACAAAATTACAGTCATCCATCAAAGCTTTCTTACATGCAGCCTACAGGAATTGCTGATCTGAGAGCTGCAGCCTTCTCTTTCAATTACAGTCAATTTCTTGTCCAAATTATGTAAATAACATCAGTTTGTGTAGTGTAGTTGAGTTAGACGTGGAATACAGATAATAAGAGAGCAGAGAAAGAAAGAAAAAAACATGCAGACAACAAGTCGGCTTCCTTCTTTTAAGTGTGTAAGCATATTATTTGTTACTCCTGCATCCATCAATCTGGAAACTGTACATGTCAAACTAGTCATTTATCATTGCTGTAATATTTGACAAGTAAGGTAACAAGAAAAACAGATGCGGGAAAAATGTCAAACTTGTGAAGAAATCACGATCTCCGGTCGGTGAGTTTTTGGGGAACACTGTATGGTTTTACAAATTTTAAAAGTTAATCTTGTTTGCCGACAACCAACACTTGTTTGCATTTGATCCACACAGTTTGGCGAACTGGTAATAAAATATTCCTTTTCAATTAGAGTATTCTTACTGTGCACTGCCCACCAGGCTAAACTGTCTCAGCAGCATGGATTCAGCTTCTCATGAAAGAGATCAGATTGTGGCTCTCCTGAGGTGAAAAGGAAGCACAGGTGGAAACCTTTAGGTCGTCTTGTGTCTCTCGTTGCCCTTTTGACAGATACGCCACAGAATCTGTTTACGGTTTGAACTTTGGACCCTCAAGCAACAGTCTAGCGCTTTTTGTCATTAAACCAGGTACTTCAAACATTGTATCGTGTTTAGGAGTGGCTTAGCTTAAAGGAAGTGACACAGCTGTAAGCCCAAATCCTGGATATGCTTCTTTCACACAATCCCCCTGAATAAAATGTTTCTTAACAAAGATTTTTTCTTTTTTGGTTTACATATCTAGTGGAGACTGTAAATCACTGCCTTCTGGACAACTATTAACTATCAATTACCAGTATAAAAAAACATATTCTTTACAAAAGTTACATACTGTAGCTTTAAGATGACACGCATGTTAATTAGCTAATTTTAGAGTCCTCAATGTCAGCTTGTGAAGTAGAAGCTTGACAAGCAAGTCTGTATGCAATTAATCTAGATAATATGCACACTTTCTTTTTGAATAAAGTAATTCATTTGATGTAATTCATTTGGACCTATTTTCCTTGGTAAAGTCCGACCAATAATAGTTTTGGATAGTTTTAGTTGGACTGAAATTAATATTCAGTCCCCTGACGAAAGCTTCTGCTTTTTGTTCGGGAAAAGCAAAAGCTTCCTCCAAAAGAAATTGATTAGAGTGAAAGCAAAGTCAAACTGCAGCTGGGAACTCTGCAATGAGCTGACAGGTCTGACAACGCTTAGGTTACTGCAAACACTTAAGCAAGTAAAAAATAGACAGGTGAGAGATAGTTCACAAAGAATGGCCAGGTGATGCAAATTTCCAAGGGATTTTCAAATAGTTGTTTTTACTTCTCTCAGAAGGGAAAGTAAAAAATGGCTGCATAGTTTCACATGAATTTGTCTGCTTGGTCTGAAAGGCCACATGGAGCTTTGAGCGAATTGCTCTGTGCAGACACAACCTAATGACGTTTGAATCAGAAACCCTTCTTTGCATTCTCAGAAGGAAAATTGAGAGGCGAAGCAACTTTGTTTGATCCATATCGATTTTAAATAAACAGATTGCAGACATATTCACTAGTTACAATGAGACCAACAAGCAGATGTTGAACTATTGGTGACACAGTGAGCAAAAACAGCAGCACAGAGTCGATAAATCACATTAAAAAAAAGAGAGGTGGTTCCCTTCACGTTTCTTAACACATCCAACAGATAAGGTGTGTATTCACAGAGCCCCCTTATCAAGGGAATCGGGGTTGCATCTTTTTTTTTTGTACACACTTCATCTCAGAGGACATACAGAATGTCAGCTGAGATGAACTCATGTTTTTGTGCTGATTTGGAAAAAGGGAAAACATATCTTAGAAAGGTGATGACAAAAAAAAGAGTTGGGATTGTCGTGGGACAAGCTGATGTGCCAGCCTCATCAAACAGTGAGCTTCAGGTTACCTTTCTATTCACAAGGCGCATGTTTGAGTTTTATCTCCATGTCATTCAAAATAAAAAACATCCTGACAAGATTCTTGGAAAGAGGAATAAATGATCAAGGTGTCTGTTTGTTTTACATTTGGTAGGGTCTGTATGATGCAGCTTATGTCAGCAAAAAGAGTTGATAAAAAAAAATACATATATGTAGTTTTTCTCTCATCCTCAGAGAAGCAATTGTGAATTGTTAACAGGTGATGTCAGGTGAAAGGGAGAAAGTTAGCAACAGTATTTTTTGTTGCAATTTCAGTCTGAAAACTGCAAGCCTTTTCATTAGTAATCCACAATTTCCTTTTTCAAAGTTCTAAAAAAAAGGAAAAAATGGATGCTACGCAGAGACTTATTTTGCTTACCCAATCTTTGAAATGGGAAATAAAATAGAGCATGTAATTCAAAAAAGGTAGGTACATGTTGATCTTCATGTGTCGGATAATGGCGACAGCACAGCCAATTGTCCAGCCTTGCCCATATCTGCAGTCTGAGCGCTAATTAAAAAGTTTTAAACGACTTAAACTGTGACAAGCAGGACAAACTGGACAAGGACCCAAGTTTATCTTGGCTCCTTGCAGTGAGGAGGTAAGTAATGGAAAAAAGAAGTGGGGAGGCTTGGCTACTAAAAAATAAATGCAATAATTTCACAATCAAATACATATATGCTTAGATGAATGTGTAAATAATCCCCAAGTTGCGCTCGTTTAATCAGGCATTTTCATGCAGTTTAGTGCATAATCATGTACATACTTGCTATAAGTGGCATCTAATCTACAACAATAAGCTACTTTTACTTGCATTAACATAGCAATGCAAACATAATTCCTTCAGTGCAAATATGTTGTAACAGTAAAGCATAATCTTGGAAAGGAGCTGCATTTCCAGCCGAATGTATCTGACAACCCATTTATGGTACTTTTAGCATGTTTCAAAGGTTATGTGTTGATGAAAACGTCTTCCCCCAGCTGCAACTGACACAATCAGCAGAAGATTACAAAATGATTCCTCTAAACAACCTGAAAATAGAAAGCAATCTTAGCACCATGAAATTCCACAATAGACGCACATGAGCATTTATGCACAGCAGAGTTCTCGCTCATCGGGAAAAGGAATCTGCAGATCTGCTTTGTACTTCCTACTATTCTCAAAATTCCTCCGACGCACTTTAAACTCCGTCTCCAATCAGAGGAGCCCAAATTGCAATCTGCTACACAATATGTTTTGCTCCACTTTATTAGGCCTGAAGATAAACCTCGTGGATAGAACACAGGCTTTTGAGTAATGAACGCTCCCTGAGCATAACAAGATCCTTCCCTCCTTATGCTCTCCTCCTCTCAATTTGCTGCATGTATGAGTTTAGTTGGTCATTTTCCTGATGCACTTTTAGAGCAAAGCCATGTCGGCACTGATAATGCATCAAAATTTATTCATTTCTGCATCCTGCCTGCATAATAAGGAATTAAAAGCTTAACTCTTGGTTTGATGTCAACGTGTCCATGTACAATCAAGGGTTAATGAAATAATTTGTAGTGCATGAGTTTGAGATGTTTAAGGTACTTTATGTGAAGTGGAAAAGTTTGTACATCCTTGTATGCTGCAGTAATTAATACCCTTAGCCACCCTGAGTTTCTTAAAAAAAACAACAAAAAAAACATTTACAAGATCCAGACACTGATTTTCAGAAGTTTAGGCCAGAGGACAGTGAACATTGTTTCAAAAGCCTCAGCTCATGTTCATATTGGATTTTGAGGCCAATTTTGGATCATTGTCCTGTTGTCTAAGCCAACCTCATTTCAGCAACTCTACTGGCTCCAAGACGGCTGTATCCAGATTTTGATATTTAGCAGAATCCATTCTTTCCTCCATCTGTTCTTTGTTTGCAGTGCCATCGACTGATGCAATCCAGACAACTACTTCCACCAGTTGGAAAAGGTGTTTCATCAACAAATTCAGACTTATCCTCTTTCAAAACACATATTTTAGAAACATGACAGGAGCTTATCCAGGTGTTTCACCGACTTCTATTATTTTTTTTCTCAATACTGGCAAATATGAACCTTGAGGGACTTTGCACAATCTTATATCCCCTGTTACAAGCATATGGACGTGTGTTTTGCCTTTGTGCCCAACAGATGTCCAGATCTATCAGAGACTTCTCTCAGTCTGTTGGAACTTGTTTCTACATCAGCTGTTACCCTGCACTGTTTTAAATAATGACCAGAACAGTTTAAATGACCAGAATGACCAGAATTTTTTTTAGGCAAGAATCCCTTTGGTATCTTTAAATAATCTCCCCATTGTTTATGACATTAATTAACGTCACTTTGAAATCTCAGTCGGTCGCTTCAGATTTGAGTTAGAGCAAGACATGAGGGGAGGATTGGAGTTGATTGACGCGCCTCTACAAAAGCGAAAGTCTAATGAAGTTTTACGTTTACGTACATTAACATTTAAGGAAAGGGTCACTGAAATGTCTCTTTGCTGCAGCGATGGGGTTTGCTTTTTTTTCTCTCCCATATTCTAAATTAGCAGGGTACCATTTGTCTAAGCATATCTCAGCATTTGCATACTATACGTGACCTTTATGTGTAGAAAATATTGTCTGCAAATTCATTCCAAATCTGGTGGCATCTGCGTAGCTGGTGCAATGCTAATAACCCAAACAACGTGGAAATCAAAAGTATGTTCCAGCATGTTAATTAGCTGGGAGAAACGCCACATGTAAGAAACATACGTGTGGGGATTTAAGATTAGAATAATCTCTGTAAAGTTAAAAAGGAAAACTCTGGCAATGCAAAAATAGAGGTTATTATTGGATAAAGTGGAAAATGAAAATAAAAATAAAAAAAAGCCTCTCCTCTAAATCACACATTAAACTAATGACTGCCAGTCTGGTGTTCCAACCTTACAGAGAAACATAAAACACCTCAGTTTGATTTTGAACTGAGCGTGTGCTGCTGCCACCCGAAGCTACATCAAGGCCTCTGGAGGAGCTTAGTTAGCAACTGCTCTGCTTTTCCCCAAACGGCTGTTTGCATCGCTGGGGAGATGTTTGTCTTTGGCTCTTTTCCAGATAAGGACAGTTGTGCCGCTCCCAGCACTGAATAGCTTCACCAGCTGCCAGGCTAAAGCAAGCAGACCTCGTCAGATAGCGGGTTAACTGGTCTGCAGCTTTCTCTTCCCCAACTGTTCAATCTTGTCTCCGCTCGGATTATAAAAGACTTCTGGGCTTAATCTTTTGTATATTCATGTACCACTGATTTATGTTATGAAGGAGGCATATGTTCGGTGCTGTGCTGTTTAATGTCTTTTTCCTTTTCTTTTTAAACAGTCAAATTCACACAGGCTTTTAACAAGGTTTTAGTCTGCAGTGAAAGTGTTAGAAATATTTAACGATCCAAAGGTATTAAAAAGAAAAAGATGAAGATAAATTAGTTTTTTCATTTTCTATGCAAATGATTAGAGGGCTTTTCATGAAAAAAAAATCTAGAAAATAGTTGTGTAAAATGAAGCCTATTGGGTGATCAGTCATATATACGGAAACAGAATTTTGCAGGAAGCCATGAAAGGTGCGCATCCTAAGGGGAGCGATGTTCACCTCACAGTCAGACGCAGATCGTCCCACCTCAGGTGTCAATATCGACCAAAATAGCTGCTGCTTTTACACAGAGGCTGCTGTCTGCAGAGTGGATTAACAATATGCTCACACACCTGTTCCAGGACACATTATGATCAAGCAGCGAAATGAGCATCATGTCTGTGGTAAAGTCGCTGCAGTGATGACCAGTACTCCAGGGGATTATGAAAAGTTTGAAAAGGAACAAAAAACAAAAAAACATCACACTGGAATACAGACAGGTAACAGATGATCTGAACTCCCGGGAGTTGTTGATTGTCTCACACCATCCTCACCACAAATGTTATTGGAGCTTTACTTGCTGACTGGGGCTGCAAACTGGTGTTCAGTGGTTGTTAGGTTGTCTGCACCTGTTAACAACTAGGAGGTGTTTTGATGGTTTCAAGCTCCTCAGGGGTTTTTTCAGGGTCAGGCATGTGAGGATGTAATCAGTGCTTACCTTCAGAAATCTGCTCCAGAACTACATGTATGATGACCATGAGAAATGCTAAAGATATAAAAAAGTACATACACAGATGACATTACAAAACATATTCATAAAAGGTCAAATAAAACTGCTTAGATTTTATTGTAAATATTTCAACAAGACTGAGGAATACAAATAAACTCAAAAAATAAGCATTTGACAAGTAATGAAAGAAGGAATGTTAGAATGAAGACAAAACAGCATCTTCAGCAGCATTTAGGCAATAGTTCAGCCTTTTCTGCAAATTTAGCTGTGTCACAAAAACGTTATGAAAAATCAGTATGCAGAGACAAAATACAAAAAAAACCTGACACTCAGTAGGATACATACACAATTTTTCATTTTAAAATGGTATAATTTTCTAGACTTAAATTTCTAGATGTGTTAGTTGTTTTCATAACTTTTTTGAAATCTCGGAAACTGATTTAATATTAGAAAACAAAAATGTGTTGCATTCGATATTTTTGTAAAAAATACTCAGCATTTAAATTTTGTATGGGTATACATTCAAACAGGTGAAAAACCAAAATACAGATGTGTAAAAAGGATCAACGACAGATGTATCAAATCAAAGATAGAGTATTTTATTTAAATATAAATCAATATAAACAATAGCAACAAAACAATTTACTGTATATAACACTTTTAGATATTTTTCCTTTTTGGGGAAAAGGAAGAAAGGAGAAAATCTAGAAAATAAAACATTTTGATTATGAAAGAAATTACAGTTCTTTGAGATTGTGTAGGAATCTTGATTTAAGTACCATTAAAGTACAATCATGGCTTAATTTTTTATCCTTTATATTTATTTATATACACTTTTTAGGTTCTGAGTATAAAATATATCAAAATCTTAGAAAGGAATAAAGGAACAAATATTGTAGAAGAAAATAAAGCGTAAAATGTTTTGACCAAAAATCATTTATTGTGTTAAACTGCTAACATGCAAAGACCAGCATCTAATGCACAATCAAAAATAGCACTAATGTGAACGTTTTCTGTAACTTTGCACATCTCTAGAATACATAGAGCTGCTGAGCAACGTCACATCTATCAGTAGAAAGTTAAAATTCTTTGATTAATATGCATCTATGTTGGCAGTACACATATCAGGATCATATTCTGCAAAAACTTTGTGGATATAATTATGTCTTAAATTGCCTCCATGTCATTAAGGATTAAAATCTGAGTACTCAGACTCATTACTCTCATTGTACCAACTGTGTGGCGACTCGCACCTTCTTCCTCCTTTTAGTAATGTTGGTCCTTTGAGATCATGTTTTAGGAGAATCCACAGTTTATATGAAAAGCATTTATTTATTTTCTGCTGTGATGTAAGAATTTCTTTCAGTGATGAGAGATGGATCTTACAACGCTCTGAGTCTGGCCAGCAGAGCCTCCACATCGGGCTCTCCGTTGGCGTCGGCGGCCGTCTGGAGGACGGGACTCTCCGCTTTCGTTTCTGGCTTTCTCTCAGCCGGCTTGACCACTTCCCTGTCCGCCGCCCGCTCCCTGTCCAGCCCGCGGCTGTGACCCGGAGTGTTCTTGTACTTTTGGCCCACTTCAGAGCAGACAGAAGCCTTGGCCCTGGCTACAGATGGATGGCCTTCAGATTCATTGCGCACCTCCTTGGCAGGGGAAGGTTTCGCCGCCGCCGAGCTCGCATTTACATTCTGCCGGGAGCGAGACCTTTGCAAAGGTGCCTTGTTGTTTTCTGCGTGAGACAGACAAAGGCAAAGGAGTGAGAACAATCGTGAGGAGAGGAGGGAGGAGGAGGGGAAAGCGTGACCGACTCGCTAAATGAACGAAAAGCCAGAGAGGTTAATCAGATTACAGATTAAATAACAAAGACGCAGACGAGTGACTAGAAAATGTAGTGACAGTTAGAACGCAGCAAACATAAAAGTATTAGAAAGTAATAAGCACTTTAGCAAGCATGTTGACGTGCAAAATAAATGTTCATGCATGCAGTTCTTCTGGACGAACAGACATAAATACAGTGCATATGCACACTGATGAGGATAGATTTTCTGCAGCAGACTGTGGCGTGCAGCCAACTCGCTATGATGAAATGGATATGGCTGATCAACTGCAACAGAAACTCAATAACATAGTATGTTGGCCTTTTCCAATCTCATATTCTCTTTCACGTTTGTCTCGCGAGTTGCCCCCGCACCCGGCTCCGCCTCCCTCGTTTCCACCATCATCATCCATTCTCCTTCTGCGGCTTCTCCGCTCGCACAAAAGTCCTCTCCATCTTTTCGTATTCCTCCAAAAACATGTTTCCGGGCAGACGGTGGAACGGAGCGACGCCTAGATGCCAGAATCAGACCTGCGTTCTGAATTATAATCCCTGTGAGTAGATCTTAGACTTCATCATCAGTATGTGCGCACTGGAAGAGGAGGCGAAATCCATATTCATGTGACCTTGAGTGTGAGACTGCGAGGAGCGGCGAAAGGAAAGGCGCCGGCGCATTTAAAGTTTCCCTGAGCCTGAAATGTCTGGCAAACAGGAGTCAACACAGCAGAGCAGAACACAGCGACCCGCTCTGTCAGCCAATCGGTAATGAGTTTGGAGCGTGGCCAGTCAGTCATGACAGTGTGTTTTATGGGCCAAGCTGACGAATGACAAGGAACGTCCCTGAACACCACCTCTGACAAATAAATAAGGATAAAGGGAGCAGAGCCGGGAAGAAGGACCCCGGGTGCAAAATAAGCAGAGAAAGCCAACAATCACACACTCGACATTCACACACACAAGACAAAAAAAAAAAAAGCAAACAAGAGGCAGTGAGGGGCGAAATGAGTAGCATGTGTTTACTTTGCTGGTACGACTGAACATTAACCAGAGCTGAAGATTCAATCCTTGGATGACTGTCTCAGTCTCTTTTTGTCCTTTTTTCCTGTTGTAACAGTCTGAACAGTAACAGCTAACAATTACTCCCCACAGTCTATCTGTTCCCAGTTTGCCCATCACATCCTGTTCCTTTGTCCTCCCTCTAAAACTCTGGCATCTGCGCCTGTCTTTCTTAGCAGCACAACACAAACATTCTTCCTTAACGCATAAAAAGAAAATACCTCTCAAATTCAAAGCTGAAGCTGTGAGAACAATGCATTGTGTCATTAAGTATTTGCATTTTGACATCTCTTTTAAACCAACACCAGGGAAAAAGGACAGGCAGGCGGATATTCACTGCAAAGACATTTTTGGATGAATTTTTATTAGCATGCATTTTAATCTCACTTTCAGGACTTCAAGCAGCCTTAATTATTTTTTTCTGAAAATCTACAAAATGTGGTATCATTACATACATACATTTTGCACGTCAAAAAGAAGCCAGAACACGAAAAATGCATGCCTGAATAAGATGTTTTATCTAAAAACCCTTTTTTTCCTTCCTTCTTTTCCTAACAGTGATCCGACTTTAGCAGTGAAGATGATCAAAGAACTGGCAAGTTCAGTTCTTTCCTCATTCTGGCTGCCTGTGACACCAAACTGCCCCGTCCTTTGAAGCTTCCCGAGCTTCTCAACATATGCCTTCATCTAAGCTGTAAAACACATCAGAGAGATGTAAAACATACCTCATCTCTCAGGTTGGACTCATTTAACCAACAGCTGACAAAGGGTGCAAGGGAGAACGAGTCAAGTCAAATTTTAATCAAATTTGCCGCTCTGGATGGCCTTGGGTTTGAACACTAGACCAGCACAGGCTTTCCATAGGACACACGCTGCGACAGCGCGGGCAGCAGAGAAAAGATCAATCTGACCACCGAGCACGTTCCACACACGTGTCAGCAGGAGAATCAAATTTAAATAGGTTCTTGCATACCATTTCAGTCACCCAAACCACAGTGACTGGCTGAGTAACGGTGGTAAGGTGCTACTTTAAGCAATAATGAACAACTGATTGCTTGAACAACTTTCTAAACAATTCAACTAAACATTTAGGTACACTCTTAAGCATTGAAGTTTGATCACTTGACTGTATGAAAAAACTACATTGTAAAATTGCTGCCCAATGGCACATGTGAGACATAGAAATCAAATCTTAAGAAAAAAAAATCAGCTTAACTTTTCTCACATTTTGACCTACTTAACATACTTTTTTCTCCAATATGCCTCTATGAATGGCACAATAGGAAATAACGAGAGAGCAGTTTCTAAAAATAAAAAATAAAAGATAATCGACCCAGAGATCCAGATTATTGAGCCCATTACCACTTTTACACATGACTGACAGTTAAATCACAAAATTAAGTGTGTTAATGTTTGTGGCAGGAAGTCTTGTCATGTAGAGTTTGCTAGAGAAGGGGGACCAAGCGACAAGCAACACTTTTCAAAATAATCAGTATGGACATCTGATCAGATTTGGAGCAGGAAAAGATAAATTATTTCTCCACAAGTAACAGGCCTGAACCCCCCCACTTCTCCTAAAAAACAACAAAAGGAACATTTCTCCATAAATAATTCAATATAACAAAAAGAGTATTCAGTAGAATCCCCATGGATGCTTTCTGCTTTTATATATTGACAGCTCTCTGGCGTTTATCTTAATTGCCGTTCAGTTTCAGCTCTAAGAAAAATAATTTGGTGCATGTCCGTGTAAATTGGGTAGATTTTTTTTGTTGTTGTTTGTTTCACTTACTGCCTTTGACCAATAGCAGTTATGTGGAAATAGGATTATCTTTTTTCTTGTTTCCTGAAGCAGTAATGGTTTCTTAGAGCTGCAGTTTCCTTTTAAAACCGTTGATAGTTAAAATAGACGAACATTGCACTTGTGTTCTTTTAAATAATTGACAGGCTATCTCGAATTTGTACTCTAATCTATGTATAAAAAAATGGTATGCTGAATTTCCAATATCAGCGCTCATCTTTACACTTTGAAGTGGCGGTCCATTAGAAAGCTTTTCCTGTCCCATAAGCCTGGGAAAAAAAAAGCTATGTTCAATTTCCAAAAAGCAGCAGACATCACTCCATATTTCCCTTTATAAGATGATTTGTTCCATTTATATTTGTAGCTTCGAATGATGCAGATGAGCCTAAACTCGTTCCTCTCTCTCCACCTCTCGGGTTCTCTCTCCTCGTGTGTGGAAAAGTTGGTAAGCAGGTAGGAGATGGTGAATTACGCAGCAAAACGTGGCTGCTGTGATTCAAAAAGCCACACTGCCACCTTTGCGGTAACAATAAACTAATCTGTATGACTGGCTGTGTATGACTAGAACAAAACAGTCAACAGAGTCGGAAGATCACTATTTTCCAGAGTGCAAACCATAAACACAATGTGATTGTACTAAAATACCAGTCTATCACAAACTTCAGTGCTACGCTGCCCTTTAGTTTCCTGGAAGGCAGACTTGAGAAGAAAAACATTGATAAACGAGCTGGCAGACGGAGCTTCTCGCTTTCAGCTTCTCTGCAAAATGGTCTTTAAAACTGTGAGTCTCAAAGCCCAGAGCCTTTTACCCGGCGACTGACACTGCTTCTGTTGCAGCAGAAGACAAGCAAAACCTCAAATCAAACAGACATGTTGCAATTCTAAATGGCTTGAAAGCATCACTGGGAATTTCAAGAAGGAACAATAGTGGTTTCCTACATGTCTAATAAGACGGCATTCTGTGTAAATGTGAAGGGCCCTGTCCAACACAGGAGATGGAGCATTTGTTTATTTTCCCCCTTCCACCTGCACGTAACTGCTGAAGGAAACTCACATTTTCCCCTTGCTTGGATCACTTGGTCCGTTTGCCTGTTCAAATACAGATGTAGATGAGCCTCTCCTCTCTTCTTGCCCTCCCTCTCTGTCATCTTTCATGACGTTGGGTGTATTTGATCACTTTAAGAAGAGAGTAGTCATGAAGACTCAAAAAGAGGCACAGACAGTGAAGAGATGTTTTCCCTCAGAGGAATGACTGACACAACGAGTTAAACTTAGCGAGATCAAACATATACTTATTTACACCTGCCATAAATCAAAACGCAGCTTGCTGGCAATGCGTGTTCAGCGTGCATGTTGACTTTCCCTCCTGCCTTTTTACATTTACAAGTGCACTTGTATTATACGATGAACAACAAAACCTTTAAAGAAACCGATATAATTCAAAATATAAATAAACAAATATTTCAAACGGCGATTAAACTGTCAAGCGTTTGATTAATTTTTTAATACGAGATGTAGGAAAGCAGCAAGAAATTTTCTAAGCCAGTTTTTCACGGCCATAGTTAATGTTTTCTCATTGCTCTTTTTGTGCAAACTGACAAAAAATAAATAAATAAAGTAGAAATACTCTATGAGGCTAAAATCGGGATAGCTGACATGTTTTCTGCGAAATAAATGTAATAATGACGGGTAATTATTATATGAAAGGGATTTTTTTCTGAAGTGCCTGTTGATAATGTGCAACATATACAATAATGCAGCCTTAATCTGCAGCTACTATGTCTGGGAGGCTAAGTTTATCTTTTAATTTAATACTTTCTAGACACTTCAGTGCTGACTCAATAAGAAAAGCAATGATTTAACAAATGTAAGTGCTATTACAGCTTATGAAGATTTTGCTTATTATTTAAACGGGGCGGAAAAAGTTATATTATCAGCTTTTACAAGCTATATTCTTGTATGTTTAAATATAGATAACTTCAAAAGAAAATTATGTATGGTGCAGCGTATTTTATAATAAGAGGTCTGATGTATTTAGCAAAGGAGGGATTTTTGTTTAAGTTAATTATAATACTTTATATTCCAGAGCCTTTAAGTTTGATGCATTTAAATGTTAAATATACAACAAAAATCTGAGTGTAAAAAATAAGAAAGGATAGGAAAGATAAAAAAAAAAGCTTTACGTAGTTTTTAAATTTTATTCACAAACTGTTTACCAAGCTTCAATATTAAAAAGAAAAAAATAACTTAATTTAAATGACATGTCATTTGAGAAAACCTAAATTCAAATAAAGAAGCATCTTGTGAAATCGTTTACTTGTCTCCAGGGTGGCTGAGGAGAGATTTTAACAGCTTTGGCAACATTTATTTAGTTCACTGAGATGTGTAGACTCATCTCTTTACGACCTTCATTCAAAAAGGTTTGGATATGGACTTTGATTGGATCAATATGCAATGTGTGTGGATTTTGTTGCAAAATTTC
This sequence comes from Micropoecilia bifurca, assembly GCA_903067075.1. Lineage (NCBI taxonomy): Eukaryota > Metazoa > Chordata > Actinopteri > Cyprinodontiformes > Poeciliidae > Micropoecilia > Micropoecilia bifurca. The sequence continues at coordinate 24,757 of CAEGAF010057992.1, read as the reverse complement.
AATCACTGATTTTGTAAAGCTCTTACCTGCCGATATAGTTTATGGCCTAATCTGATTTCCCTTTCTAATTTCCCCTATCAACAATAAAACAGTTTTTTCCACTTACTGCATGAATTGAAAATGTACCGTCTTAATATGTTTACAGTAAAGTAAAACATTATCTTAAAAATCCCTAATGCCTATAGAGATGTCTCTTTAGCCAAAGTCTTCTTTTAAAGTCCCATCTTAATGTTGATGTTATGATTCTTCCTGGTTCAGTTTAGGAAGCAATGATGTTTGATTTGTAAAAAATGTCCAATATTCTAACTGAGGCCTACAACACAGTAACTTTGATCATGTTTACAATTGTCTGACTGCCATCGCTAGTTGAATTTTCTGTGAATCTCAAATGCAATTCACTGATACTCTTTTCAGTCGCTCTTTAGTAGATTTGTTGCTGTGCCTGGGATGATTATCTGGTAACATGATATGACTTCACTACCGTTTGTCAGTCAACAATTAGTACAAGAAAAACAGATGCAGCGACTAAATGGCTTCCTTTTATATTCAGACTACAAAAAATGCCCAAAAGGAAGAAAACAGCCTAAAACAACCCAACGGTCTTAACTTTCTTAGCTTTGATGAACGGTTGTACAAGTTCAGACAACAGTTGGAAAACCAACCTCATTATTTTGTCTAAAAGAATGAAATTTTATATTTTGTGAAGTTGAAAGCGAAGGACTTGCACATAAAGAAAAAGTTACATTTTGGATTGATCTCTAAAGTTAAGCATTTGGCAGTGTCACGGAGCAAGACTTCTGAGAGGTAAACACTAGCAGACAGCTTGTTAGCATTCCTGTCTGTATCCTGGGTAGGCCGGCTGTAATTAAAGATCATTATGGGGCAATGCAACAATCACTGAAGGTTTGTCCCTTGTTTGTTGGTTGTAGCCTGTTGTGTGTGCTCACACTGATCTATCTACAGACTGTCACAGAGAGAGAGAAAAGAAAAAAAAAAACATCAAACGGGACTAAACATGAAGAGAAGAAGAAGGCACTGAAAGGTGAGTGGAAAGAAAACAAGAGGGGCGGAAAAGTAATAATTAGGAAGAAGATGACAGGGTGGACAGAACCAACAGCCCAGAGACAGTGGCATGATTCGGACTCAATGACTATAATTTGTACTAGACTGAAATAAAGTAGAAAAAGTGAAGGTGTTATAAAGACGAAGCAGAAGAGAAAACAGAGCAGGCATGGAGATGGATTGTTGAAAGAGAAATGTCGCAGTCCCTCTGGGTAATGTGAAAAGCAGCACTGTTTTAGGTGACTGAGGTGTTCTTTGCTCTAATGCATGTCAAAGTGTTATCCTTTGTTAAGTTGCGATTTAACACTCACCGTTCTCGTATCCTTTCTAACACATTCGACAATCTCGAGCGCTATTGTGGATACACAGACAACACAGATAAAAGAATCTGCAAGAAAAAGAAATATTCCAGGTGACTCAGAAATATGAAGAACCCCGCTGTTTAATTAAAACTTGAGAACAGAAAGAAACCGTTGACACTCGTTGTGCTGCTTTTAGAGGCTCTCATTTAGAAGGTTTTTGGATTGGTTGTATATTAAACCATGTTCTCAGTAAATAAAAATAAAGAAAGAAAACATAGGCGCCAACAAAATGTAAAGTTTATTCAGTTCGAATAATTATTGCATTAAAGAGGATTTTACTATCTATTCTAAAAAGCATTAGTTAGCATTTTTAAAGACTGATTTAAACATAATTGGACAAAGATCAAATTCACATAACTTATTAGGAAAAGGCAACTTGTAAATGTGCTTTTGCATGGGGAAAAAAAAAGACATTCAAGGAAAGACTAACTCCGTTTATACAGTCTGGGAGAGTTCTCTGTAAATATAACACTAAATGATCACTGAGAGTTCAACATAAAGCCAAAAAATGTTGAGCGATACATCAGTGATCTGTGACCACCATGAGTGGAGTCTGTGTAAGTGGCTCAGAAGAGAGAACGGCCAGTGGTTCCTTGACATTTATAGGTCACTCTGTGACTACAGCCTTGTAAGAATTTTCTTAATGGATATGACAAAGACCTTTGCACACAGAAGTGTACAGACAAAACAGAAGACATCTTCAATATGTCATATTTGCTTAACTGCGATATCTGAGAAACTGTGGATTTAGGTGTGCATATACAGAGGCATAACATTTGTACCGCTGGATCAAAATTAAATGACTTCTTTTTTTATTATTATTTGCGCTATAAAAACAGCTCCAGTCAGTCAGTACATACAAAGAGGACATCTGGGGTCTTTCATTTTTAAATGGTGGCTTGGGTCCTGTGGGGCTTCAGGTGGGGTCTCTGTAGATTAGGTGTCCTTCCGATGTCATCAAGCCCCGTAACATTGGTATCTGGGGTGTTCGGAGGCAGGATAAACATCTCAGACTCATTGGCATCCTCTTTGGGTCGCCTCTAAGAAGTTTCAGCACAGCCCACTTCAGCCCCGGCTGCTGTTGCAGTGAAGTGTCGTTGCTGCTGTGTTGGAAATAGGACCACTCTTCTAAAAATGTGTCAGCTTTTTCCTCACAGGACGTTGTGCCGCAACAAAACAGGTAATATTTTAACTATGTCTATAATGCAATGTCTGATTCGTTTATCAAGATTAAAAGAACAAGGCATTGCTAGTGTTGTTAGAATAATCGGCTGCTTAAATCCAACAAGGCAGATCTGTTAGATATTAAAAGCCCGAGCTCAGGTCCTTTGGCTGAAAGTTTGAACCTAAACCTGTGTACTCTGCAGCCAAGCATGACATTGCATTAACACGCCTTGGTGGACCCAGTGCTGCATTCAAAGCAAGCCTGCATTCCTGCTACTAGTACTTCTACCATGTACATATTGGATCACACTGTCGAAGACACTCAGAGGAGGACAGAAGACAGGAAAGCCAAAACAGATGAAAAAACCTTTGTTTCATGTAGCCGAAGATCAATCTTTTGACCATCAGCAGCTAAAGATATGAGAAAACATGATAAAAGTAGTTTTCATGTTCTGATGGCAGAAATAGATCAATACAAGAAAAATCTCAGCAGCGTAATGCTCACGCAGAACTAGATAAAAAAAAAAGAATAAATATAGTATGTATTAATTATGTTTTGAATACAGAGAAAAACATCATTGCATTGCACCATGGCTTGAGGGATGAATAATCTTTGAGAAATAAGGACTTTTAAATTAATCTCAGGAGAGCTACATGTCACCACGAGATGCAAGATTAACAAAAAAGTCATGGTCAGCAAACCTGCAAATATGAACTTTGCATTCACCGGTGTAAAAGAAGAGGTACGATTCTTCAAGGGGCACAAATTAGTTTGCCTGCTTTACAAAGTGGAAAGACACCTGGCAGATGGTTCCTGCAACCTAGGCTCTTACTCCCGCTTTAAACTAATTATTTCAACATGCAGGGTAATGGACTGAGAATGTTTCTTTATACAGGGACATCATCATTTCCTGGGGTCTCTCATCGCTGTTTGTTTGCCGCACACACAGAGAAAAGCAGACATCAGACGCAAACATAGCAAGACAGCCTGACAGACACACATCACTGCATTGAAGCAGACGCACACACAAACACACCAATGCGGTCTACTCCCAATAAGCGCCAACTGTTTCACAGATACAGGTTTAGAGCAAGTGTACTCTGCTGCAACTGGCATGAATTAAACATGTCTTGGTTTCAGGCTCCGCTACCTGTTGTTGTTTGTGTGGTTACTGCTGGTAAATATCCCCAGCAGTCGTAACCTAATGCATATGTATTTCTCCTCGGTGAGTTCACACTAACTAAGGATTTCTATCAGCCGCTTTTCTCTCGCAGTGTACACCTGTCACACACACAGTGAGGAAAATATTGATCCTTCACATGCCTCTAGCCTCAAAGCTGCAACTCATTCGCAACTCAGAAAGACAGAAGCACACATTTCTCTGTTAGCTTTCAATCAGTCAGCTCCAAAAAAATAATAAACCTGTTGACTGAAAGGTTTATGAAAAGCATGTCCAGAGGACTATCTCTCATTATGCGCAGAGACTCACTGAAATGGCAGGGAACACTGTTAATGTTTTGAGTGAAAAAAATAAAAATAAAAAAAAATCTGAATCCTTAAGACAGTTTTAGAAATGTTTTTCATAATGAGCAACATTTTGAATATGGTCAACAATAGCTTAGGACATGAAATGCATAAGGAAATTCCCAATAATAAGATCAAGAGGAAAATGCATCTGAATAAACACAAACAATAAATGGTTTTTGAGATAGAAATCAGCCAGTTATGCGCAAACATTAAAAATCTTTAAATTAGAACTTTTCCTTTATTTCTGAACATTTTGGTTGCAGCTTCATATTCTGAAGTAGGGGGGAAATATTCAGGGAAAAGAATAAGCTCCACTTTTCATCATACACTTCTCAAACAGATTGTTGTGCTTATTGTTTTTATTTTACTCTATGTAGGGATATGCTTACATCCTAAAAGGCTTATAATCTTTATGTTTCATTCTCATCTACATCCTCATCGAAATAATTACCAGTAGATATTTTAAGTTCCTATTACACATTCCTGTTCGGTAGCACACTTCTATTGCAGATGGTCATAAACAAAGTAAACAACCAAGACGTTTTCAGGGAATTCACTTTATATTATATATATATATTTATTTTTTTATTTATTTTTTTATTTATTAAGTGCACATTGTTCAGCTCACCCTTGGAATAATATGTTTCTGCACAGTATAAAGCTAATACGATTAAAAAGAAGCCCTGATAATACTTATTTAAGTTCTTTTTAACTCTTTGTTTCTTAACATTTAACCTGTAGAACTATTAAACTTCATAATGTTACGTGAAGATTTTGATGTAGATATCTAATAGTTTCACGTCTAGCTTAACTTAAAAACAAAATGAGGAACATTTAGTCCTGCTCCCTCATCTAGGTGGCGTTATGTTCAAATCTCTACAGGCAACATGTGCCGATTATCCTCAGTGTTTACAGTAAATGCTGATTCAATACTTCTACCTCCAATTGAAGTGTTTTATTGTTTGTCTCTTTTATTCTCTGAGTTTTTTTTTCACTGCCATTGTTTGCGCTGCCAGCTGAGGGGTTGTGTTTAACACTCGGGCCGACTCTGACAGCTCTCAATATGCAGGGCCAGTCCTGCCAAACAGACTTATGAATTCCAAACAGCCTGGAGTCATGCTCCATATTTCATTGAAGTTGAATATTTAAAAAGATCAACCCACTCAAAACCCTATAAAACCTATCGTTCTGGGGCCTTGTGTCCTAAAAATAAATCGCATCTGCCATATCGTATTACAGACAGCCACATCAGCCACCATCTCTTAAGCATTTTTCCTCTGTGTTCCCTTTTCTCTCTCTGACAAAACCCATCTGGTAACCAGCCTGTCTCCATCAACACAGGTTTTGCTCTTTCAAAAAAACCCAAAGAACAAAAAAAGCCATGCACTTCCTTCTGCCTTCTTTATATCATTCACTTTCCCCTTTCTTTTGTCCTGTCTGAAAAATCAAAAGTTTCTTTTTTCTTTTTGCTGCTACTCATTCGTCAGCTGTCCTTCAACCCCAACTCTTTGTACAGAACCACAGACCACCAGCACAGATGTGAAAAGTTCCCCATTTCATTCAAAAAACAAAATGGGACTAGTGTTCATTCAAAAAGAAACTAAGCACAGTACAATTACTTGAGACAGACTGCCAATGACAGCATAGTATTCATCATATCAAAAAGTGCCATACATATAAAGAGAAAGATCATTATGTCAAAATGTAAACGTTTAACAGAAGTCCACTGGGTGCACAGTAATTTGGATTCTTGGACAGCTTTTTTAGCATTAGTTAATTAGGATGCCATTATTTTTACAACCAAAAATGACATGGCTCTCTACATCACTACTGACTGCAGAAACTTCAATTCTGACCTCAAGCATTGTGCATTCCATGTCCCTCCAGGCATCCTTTGAGGCTATTGTGTCCTGTGTACAACTCTGCATCAAAGTTTGTCCTTCCGCTCAACTTTTCATAAACATGCTTGGAGCCTTGGATACAAAACTCTTCACCAGATCCTTTAGGAATAGCTTTAAGTTGTTCACTTTCAAATTAGTATGATTGTTTAGAACATAACATTTCTGTAAATCTAATTATTTTGTTGGTCTTATGCAATACTCAAGATTTACAACACAAATCAATTAGATCTAGTAATCTGTGTGCAGTCAATGTCAGTTTCAAATATTGACCTAGATGAGTGAAATAAAAACTTTCTTTTTTACATATAGTGTTATGATAGCTGAGACTCTTTCAAATTAAAACATTGGTAATCATCGAATGATTCAAGTACCTCAATTATTAAAATTTCTCGAGGAAAATTTGTGTGCCTCGAAGCTTCGTTAAAGTATGTTTTATTATGTAGCGCACAGTTTCCGCCCGGATCATTATTTGTGGTGGGCAGCGCTCTTACTTCAGCCTATGAGTTGTTGTGAAGTACTAGCAGCATGGTGTTGAATTGTGCGGCGCTTTGTGAGGATTTGGGGACAAATAAGGATTGTTGAATTTTGCGGTGCGATGGTTGGAGTACGACAGCAGAGGAACTGTGTTGGCATGTTATTTTTAGCAAACGGTAGGAATGGCAAAAGAGATCCGATTCCTCGATTAATTGTAAAAAATATTCTATAAAGTACCCGATTACTAAAATATTCTTTTACAACAGCCCTAAACATTTGTGTATGACATTCTTATCTTTGCATTGTTTGTCATTTTTATTAGGTTCATACATTTTTTTGTACTGAGAAAATAAATGACTTAAAATCCTAAGTCCAATATGGTGCATTTATTACTGAACAAAATGGCCTACAACATGATCGAAACCCTCTTGTGAGATAAACAATGAAGAAATGACAAAACTCTGATAAATAAAGCACACAAATGTCCCTTCACGCATTGTCAGTTGCCTATGTGTTTGTATATTATGACTGATTCAAGAGTTGAAACCTCATTGCATTTTGTTCGCAGACTTTACTGTGTGGTGGTGAAAATTTAAATATAAATGAACAATGGAGACATCTAAGAAGACTCCATCTAGACATTGTTCTACAGAGCACAAAAAAGGCTTTTAATCCACGGACTAACATGTACAATATGCTAATTTTATGCTTCCACTTCATCTCAGATTTCATCTTTGATGAATAAACATGACACACACATGCAGAAGCCTGTAGGCAGAAGGATATGCATACACCCACCCAACAGTTGGCGGTGGAAAAAAAAAGGCGATCAAATCAAACCATATCAGAATCAAAACTAAGAAAAAGGCAGAGCATCAGAAAAGAATTGAGCAAAACAAAGCGACAATGACACTAAATAAATAACATTATCATAAATCCGACAGATCTTTGGATGGGCTGCTACTTTCCATTCAACAGTTCGAGACATGTTAAAAACAAATGCAGATCCATACAGTGGGAAAGGGTACAAGAAGGGAGGAAACACTGCACACATTATGAGAACAGAGAGCATGCACAAGCTGACAAATTTAATTTGATGTTGCTGTGCTTTGTGCGGAAAGCAAACCTTTTCCGCAGCTGCCTCAAACTAAAAGCCGCCACATACATAATTGTGTCAATTCAAAACATAAGTAAATTAGTGTGGGCAAATTATGATCATCTTGATTTTCAAATTAAGGGGAAAAAAAAAAGATCCATGCTTCAAAACACCCAATCAGAAACACATTGGTCACATCCCAAGCTCTTTGAGTGTTTCTAAAACTCACTGTATGGCTGAGGGACTCCAAAGGCTTTCTCTGCCTCTCACCCACAAAGTTTGGTGCTGCCCTGGCATCATGTTGAGAATCAATCCCCAAGTGTTATGTGAGCGCGAGCGTCGGTCTGTCTATTTGTTCTCAGTGGCTTGATTCTGTGAGTCATCAGAGAAAAGAAAGAAAACTCACATGGCACTGCCACAGTGCTTTGGGCTAATATCGCTATGCTCTCCTGCAACCGTTGGAGCTCGCTGACATATCAATGCAATTAGAGTCATGGCTGTGTCACAGTGAAGGTCAGCTCGCACCACTCAGACTAACAGAGAGGGGGAGAAACAGAGAGACAGCAAGCAAGCGAGAGAGCCAGGGAGGCAGGCTCAGATGAAACAAATTAAGTGACAGGGCAGCATGGCTGAGTTTAACACAGCCTCTGTCCAGGGGCCTCCTGCTCCTCCAACTCCCAAGAATGGGCAGGCAATTAAAAATACATGCATCAGTGATCTACATGGCTCTGTGTAGGACATAATCATATATTTTCAGGAGAAACACGCATCTAAATGGATAAAGAAAAAAAAAGCTTTTCATTTTCTTTGAATCCTGTACACTTTTGTTTTCACTTAACAAAATCTTTAATCGTGCAGTAAACTAATGGTGCCGTGTAAATATCTTAGCTAAGGGCGACGAGTTAACCCATTCACCTCAGTAAGATGAAAAAAGAAGCACTTCACACATCCTCACACATCCTAGTCATCTGCAAGTGAGACAGCAGTAAGCCAAGGACAGAGCTGCTGATGAAATTGAACCTTATTGATTTTAATCAATACAGCTGCAAAGACGAGTCTGCACACTTTGTAGGAGGAACAGCATTTAAACTGTGAACGTCCATTTTCCAGCGAGTTGTTAGCAAACAACCAAAAACTGTCTTTCAAGCTGCAGCGATGACCTCAAGGTGGAGGAGCCAGCACAAGGTTGGTGTCGGTGTGCAGAGAAAAACATTCCTATCTGTGGATAATAATTGAATGATGCCTGTTTCAGCCGTGACAGTTTTGCACAAAAGCATCCTTTGCAAGTCTAGCTTCTTACGATGCATGTGACATCCATCTTATCACTTCTGAAAGCTCCCGCAGGGCCGGCAGATATCTACGCTCCCCTCAGATATAATTTATGTCTCGACAGACCATAGAGGCTGTTGCAGCGGAGGACAATAGAATATGTTAAAACTGTAAATGGCTGCCAGGGGTAACAGCCAAAGGTTGCAACCTATTCAAAGCTTTGACTCTGAGAAAGGGATAAGGAATATAGACGTAAATAATAATAAATGCATTTAACAAGCTGGATTAGGAAAAATCCTGCTGACCCTGCATGCAAATAAATAATTCAGCTTCTTCAGTGTTTGTGTTGACTCACAGAGGTCCTTAAAGCAGAGGAGGAACAGAGCCATTTGTGTGCCTGATAATCATCATTCCCAGACTTAGTCACATGTAAAATTTCCTTCTAAAGTTGTTTTTTTAGATAAACGTTGCTAATGAATTGAAAGCCAACCTGTGTCTTCACAAACAAACGTAGACATACACACACTGACAGAGTGTTTCTTGAAGTGAGATTGATGTGCATAGACCACATGATTAAGATGCAACTGTTTCTATTTTAATTGCTTGAATTAGTGGGAAACTGGGAGGGAAATAACTGAATCAATAGATGCATCTCTGTATCGGAAAGATCTAGCAAACTTTTAACTTCTTTAAAATAGGTAATCATGAATGTTATCAGGGTTTCTACTTGAGCTGCGCAGTTTATTGGATGGCAATCATCATCGCAATTTCCAAGAATAGCCTCAATCCAATATTTCTGGATATAATATTTTAGCTGCCCCAAATGCAAATTCTACATGCTGTTAATATATATATATAGCTTGTTGGAAGAACTTTCATTGTCCTCAATGCCAAAACTGAATGTGTATTCGTTGTGGCTTAGATGCTTTTTCTCACAGTGGAGGTTGAAACATTGTAATGTATTAAAGAATTATATATTTGTACACATTCTTTTTTGCTCTCTTTCTTCAACAATCAATTTTCTAGATTTTTCAGTTAGTTTTTATGACATATGGACACTTGAGTCCAAAACATCAGCCTTACTCTGTGTTTTTTATGTAGTTTTCTCCGTTTCCCTCATTTAACACTGTGTTGACACTGGCTCCTGGACAATTTTTGAATTAATTAGGTTTTATTCATTTTTTATTTCTTATTAAATGTAAATGCTTTTAAAAAAAGATGAAGCCAAATAGTTTTACACAAAAACCTTTTTGTTAGTTACTCAAAAAGAAAAATGTTTAAAATAGTTGGTTACCACCTGCTTTGTGATATTGCAGATCAAATAAAAGAAATGTAGTCTGAAATGTAAAACATAAGACATATGCTTTTCAGAAATCTTTTGAGAAAATATATAAAATAGTCTGGCAAATCAACATTTTTTTTTCCTGATTAAGATTGTTCTTTTCCATACTTTTAGCTAAGCACTAAATTCCACACTTTTCAAAATTATGAATCAGGTATGAAATTTTAGCCTTCTTTGCTTTTGAAAGGTAAACTTGGGTTATTGAAGGTTTTATTGATCATGACTTTTGCTCAAAAGTAAAAAAAGAACAAAGGCATATTTTTTTCATGTATGTGTGAAATCAAACAAAGATGTTTTTCATAGCTATGTAAAAAAAAATAACCCTTTAATAGTTATTTGTTTTCGTTAATCAGCCAATCAGGTGAACAATGGCTCGGTGTGAGACATCAGAACATAAAGGGGCTGCCTGCAGCAAAACTCTAGTGGTAATTATCACATTCTACTGCATTCAACAAACACACACACATGCACGAACGCACATGCACACAAGACTAACTCAATAACAAAGGAGAAGGGAGGGCTAACAGTAAATAACTTCTGAAACAGCAAAGCATCATAACAGCATGTATCACCTTCTGTTTGAAAAAAAAAAGTCAGCGCAGCTTTGGTGTTCTTTTTTGCTTCTGGCATTGATCAGACAAGGAGGAAAAAAAGGGTAGTGAAAGCACAGCTTATATGTGCACATCTCTTTTGAATGCTTTGAGGAGTTTGTTTGTCTAAAACTACTTTATTATAATTGAGAAGAAAGAAATTGCTATGTCCGTAAATATGCGCAGACATTCAAAATAAAGGAAACACAAAACAAATGCATCTCAATTTCTTACGATGCCTCCATAAAAAAAAGAAAACAGAACACACTATATAGCTATACTGAGCAGCAATATAAATCGAAAAGCATGTCTTTAGTTCTATGAGAAATAGGTTATAAAATATAATAGAATACATACTTATGAACATTGGCAAATGCATCTAGTATATGTAGGTACAGGGCAGAGACCTCAATGAGGGTGGCGATTACTTCAACAACGTCATTAAATGCAATAAATCAAAATTTGCCTCGTCTTTCTGTACGCTTCCAAATCTATTAGACCTTTAGCATATTGGGCTCTGTAATCTGAGTTTGTTGTGGCCATCTGGCACGTTGAGACTCCAACAGGCTTAATATCTTATTGGCATGCAAAGTTAAAGCTCATGGCACTTAGAATATTATAGCCAGTTATTCTTGCCACTGATGCACTGATATTATGATGAGAATTCATATTGCGCAGCCTTAACGTGGATGTTGGTTATTACTTCTGAAACACCAAAGGGTCTAGCGCTGGTAAAAAACATGTCAAATAATTTAATTGATTATTAAACTCCTGCAGAAGCAGATATAAAAAATTCAAAAGACATGTGGGTGGGTAAAAGTCAGCTGTGAAGAGAACATAAGGGCATAGTACATGAGAGCAACAACCAGCAAAAGGTACTCGAGAAAAAAGAATCAGATGGACACAAATGTGTTTTCTTTCTTTTTTCAACAAACTTACAGCAGCTGTAATAAACGTGAAGTGCTTTCCAAACGTGGGTTGCCAAAGTACTTGTTGGTCTGGTTCCTCCATAATGTATAATCTGTGATCATTATGTGGCGGATGATCATTCAGAGCTCATTAACTACTTTAATTGTGAAGTACAATATGTTAATTGAGACAAGGTAATGACTTCACAAGTGTCTCAAAGAAAGTCTCCACGTTCTACTGCTCTAACTACATGAGCTAGTGAAGCTAAACCTGTGATTACAAACCTGCAAATATGCTCTTTTTCTCTCTTCTTCTTGATGAGTCTTTTTGTCTTCAGGTTAATTGAAATGAACAGATCTATTCTCTGACGCCAGCAGACACTACTCATTATGGTGATCCAGAAAACTGATCTTCTGACTACGAGACTCAAACAATCAATGCTGCCTCCCACACAATCAGACACCGAGGACGAGGCGTACATGAGCAACATGCATGGAGCTAAACGACTGGTTATTGAGAAGAATAATCTGAGATATAACATATTCATGACAATGATTATAGAGGTCAATGCTGCAATGGTTAGGCGCAGGTGTAGACAACACTACTAGTTGTTTTGAACTGGTTTCAAACTTATACTGCTGCAGTATGGAAAGTCATATTTCTCTATTTTATATACCTTATTTCATTATTATGCTTGGGACAGATTCAAATGACATAAATGAACAGAGACGTATCGGTATTTGCATAAATGTGAATGTGAAGGGGGACACATTTTGTCCTGTGAAATAAGTCAAAATTGACTGTGGTGTGAAATAAAGAAAATCTGTGTCCTGAACGATAATCAAGCTAATTTTTATTTCTTTTTTAAGAAACCAGCTCTTTTCCAGTCTTTATTAATGATTTTTGTTGCAAACACCTACTTAGAAACAAAGTTGGGTTGTTCTCATCACAGTCTACACACATCACTTGGCTGAGGCATGCCGTTCCTGCCAATAGACGCAGCCTTGTAAACAGGTAGACCTGGAACAGAACCAGAGCAATCAAGCCAGAGACCTTCTGAAGCAGGCTGCTGTGTGGTACCGGTTGGTGGCTGCTAATGGTTCATTGCCTTAGGTGGGTGGATTAGGAAGAAAAAAAAAAGCGAAAGGAATAGTCTTTGTGGAGATCATGTTTTCCAGTCAGCATGCACACGCTCACTGCTGTGAATGAAAGATGGCATAGAGAAAATAAAAAAAGGGAAGCCTGAAGAAAGGGAAAGGGCATTTGGAAATATATTACACAGAGACAGATGCAGATTTTCTGATTTGATTAGACAAAGTAAAGAACAAACATGCATTATTTTCTGTATGCCTTGTACACTTCTAAGCAATGTTTACACTGCAACAGAAGCATGACACCCGGTTCGTAGTTCATAGCTAAATCTCATTAATCTATTACACTATCTGAGTTTCATTAGGCCCAGATTACATGACTTGTTGAACTGATGTTTGAAACAGATGTACACATGCAGGTTTGCTGTCGTAAAATGGCCCCAAGACACAGACGATTGTACACAGACACACATCATGCTAATGTCTCCTCCTCTGTGGCTCCGTCTCAAAATGCTGGTGGCATTTTATACTGGAAGACTGTGACGAATCTTGACAGTATCTCCCTTGTTACTACTCCCTCTCTCCATCTTTCCCTCACCCCTTATCTGTCATGCAGAAGGTGTTTCGGCAGCAAATGGGCAAAATGCCATCTGGTGCATAGGCTTTGGTATTTGGATAAACTTAAAGGATAGATGGTAAGGTTTTCATTTTTTGTCAAACCGTAACTGTATCAATTGGGATATGAATGTCCAAGTTCAATTTAAAGCAGTAATTAATGGTGAGTTTAAACAGAACTAAAAAAAAGTATGTAAAATGATTTAACATTATTTTGAGAGAGGAGACAGCAGGATATGACGAAGAGGTAAAATGGTAAAAGGTTCCTACACCTATTTCAGGTGAAAATCCCATACTTTTGATTTTAAAGTATAAAATTCAACAGTTCACCATGAATTTTGAATTTCACCATGAAAAAAGAAAAAAATAATAAACAAAAAAGACAGGAGATCCAACTTTCAGGTGATAGAAGTTGTGAAATACAAACATTTCTCTATATTTTAGAGAATACTGAAAAGAATTCCTGATTTTTCCAGACTGTGTAGGAAGCCTGGGAGATATATGAATGATGGAAACGGATGGGTAAGGAAAGGAAGGAGAAAAGAAAACCACAGAGCCTGAAGAGTCACAAGGAAGCAGGAAGAGAGGAGTGGGATTTATTTTCACCTGTCAACAGCATTTAGACCTATAAACACATACAAAGCTGCAGCTTCGGGGCACTGGGACAATATTGGCCATGCTGTGAGTGGTTGTGTGTGATGGATGATTCATCACATTTCTTCAGTTTGTCATCAGGGTGTTGGTCTTGTCAGTACCTAGAATGACCCTAATCCTCCATGAGAAATCCAAGACTTGCGACTTTAATGCCTCAACACATGGCAAAAAAGGTAAACGTTTGCCTTTCCAGTTTTAGAAATATAGTACGATAAAGGAGCTAACATATTAAAAATCTCAACTCACACTGTTGCAAAAGTAGTGAGTGAGGATAAAACACAAATAAAACCTTGGTGGGGTAAAAAGCTATTTGCAAGTGAAGAAAAAGAGGGTAATAACACAGCAAAATAACTCAATTCATCAGCTTTACAGTTTCTTGCAAATGCATGACGTCCAAAAAGTCTGTAGTGAACTACATTCTCACATGCAAATATAAGATGAATTGACTTTGCGAATATGCCCAGAGACAGAAAAGATCATTTTTACTTCTACAAAATCTTTTTCCCCCCCCCATTTCTAGAATTTACTACTAAAAATTTAAATCTGCAGTGTTGTCCTCTCTTTACAATGTAGCCAATTAAGATCAGCAGAAAAACTCGAAGTTCTCTGTCAAGAGAACAATCTCTGTGTGCGTGTCTGTAAGAGAAAGAGTATCTGACAATTACAAGGACATTTGAGAAAATGGAACTCCTGGTGTTTTATATCATTTGTCATCAGGGTGTCAAGCAAAGCATGCATTTGTGCTGTGTGTAATGAACAATATGCAAATCCTCATTCAGTTTGCAGGCACTCTCGCTGACTAGAATGAAAGCAGCTGTTAAGCAGTAATAAAATGAGATTCTAATTCAACCGCCCCAGGCCAGAGATGTGAACAAGGTACAATAATGAATTGATTACTATCAATAAAGGTGTTTCACAGTTGCTTCTTGATGTATATGCTGATAAAAAGTCTCTAAAGTGACATGTATATTTCTAATGTATTTTATTGACTAATTTGCAAAAAGCCTCAATATTTTAAAATGCTTTCTTCTTGGCATTGCAAGGTGATTTAACTACCTTGCATTAAATAAACAACAGATGTTTATTTAATGCACTATGCAATCACTGACAAGTTTTTTTTTTGTTCTGGTAGACCTACATGTATGTGTGGCCAGCTGTCTGCATCTTCAACTGATAAACCGTGAAACCAAAACAGAAGGAGAAAGATGCTGCAACAGGGAGACAAGGAGGAGGAGAGTAAGAGAGAGCAATGCCTCACATGCCTATAGCCTGCCAGTTTGGCTCTGCAAGACAGTGACCTTGTTTGCATGATTAGTAGAACTACTGAGGCGTGATTGGCCTTGTAACATTATTCTCCCTCTCCCGTCTTCCTTTCCTGTCATCTCTTATTCATCACTCTTGCTTTCCTTCATTCCCTTTTTCCTCTTTTTGGCCTTTGTTTAAAAGGGGTTTGACAAAACACTTCATTTACACAATTGGGTATGAAAAGACACTTAGAAAAATTTTTTTACTTATTTTTTCTCCAAGCTGTTAAGACAGTATTTATTTCTGGGCAGAACTGGAATGCTTCACAGGGATACTCAAACAATCATGAATATGAGCAATGTTGCTAACTCGTCTTTTTCTGAAACTCTTGACTACAATATTTTTAATTGCAGTAAATGGATCATTTGCCTTGCTTTAACCGATAAATAAGATTAAATGTTTTAATTACAAGTCTCAGCATTTTGTGTTTGCAAAACAAATGGTGCTCAATGTAATCTCTTGAAGGAGAGCATGTTATTTTTCTTTTAAATACAAAAAAAAAATCTCTTTAGATTTGTCAAAGACAGGAAAACCACTCACATAAATATAGAAAATGTTGTTTCCATTTCTTTTCAGTCATTGTAAATCAAGTCTTTTCATTGACATATGATTGAGATGGAACAGCTCTGACCTTAAGGTAATCATTTGAGATGGGCTGATACAGACAGAGTCAGGTGAAGACATTTGAATGACAGGGGTAAAATGGTGGTTGACGGGCAACCAGTTAGGGGGTGGTTTCAACTGTCATCTCTGTCAAGATGGGAATAGGAGCAGGACGAAGGAAAACTCTTTGTGGGTGCGTGTGTGAATGGGAGACTTTGTGTATAAAAGAAGGAAAATATAGTAGGTAAGCAAGTCAAGAAAACAAAACAAATGTAAAAAATTGGAAATGCAAAAGTGCATTTCCAATTACAATCAACAATAGATTTTAGTTATGTAAATCATGTTTTTATCACAGTGAAGTTTTGGTCTCTCAAATTATTCTTGTGTTTTCCAAAAAAAATAAAAAAATAAATTGGCTGCATATTAGAAACTTTTATTGTTATTTTGAAAATATTATAAGAATTTATCAAATTTATCAGAACGACAAACTCAAAATCTTGCAAGATTCCCTGATTTCAACAACATAAACCAGCATCTCTACGTACCATAGGATTCTTCATGGTCTGAACAGTTTTTTTTTTAGTGTTGCTATATCAATGTCATCTAAACAAGTGGGGACTATTTTTAAATCAATTCAGGTGTACAACAGGAGGACATAGCAGAGCTCTGTTGAAAATGCCTTAATAAAAGGTCCTTACACTTGACCACAGTTATGTCAATGAAGCACCGCTTAGACTTTCACAAGGCTAGGATATTTCAAAATATCCACTAATAAAGCAATTTACTGTCATTTACAGAAACGTCTATTATTTGATTTGATAAATAATCATTTGCGGAGAACAGTAATTTCACTTCCTTAATATTTTTTACAAAAAAACACACATTCATCCACACACACACAGTGGTAGCTCTTTGTCTGGACAGTAAGCTCTGTGCCAACTGTTTAATGAACATAGGCTGGCACACCAAAAAGAGCAAACTCTGGCCCACACCAGTATTTGACGATTAGCTACATCCCACAGGGAAACACACATGGACCAACACACACTTTGAATCAATAGCCATACAGGAAAGAGTATATGTTCAGTATGCGGAGAGTTAATAATGGGTTTATTCCCATGACACAAAATACTTAAAAATGTATTTGTCTTTCTGGTTGTCCAGTTTTTTGCTTTACAACTAACCTTGCTCAACTTATTTCTTTCATGTCTTTATTACTATTTTCCCATTACAGTCAGAGTCTTTAGGGGAAAAAAAGTTGTTGTTTTTTCAGATCACAATGTTTTTACATGTTTCTGGCTGTGTGAACTATTTGTGTCTTCTCATTTTGCTGACATTATTTTTTTGATGACAGACAGGTGTTAGTCGAACATGACAGTGAAACTAAGTTTCTATTTCTTTGGCTGACAATGTCTTTCTAAGTAGACATAAAAATAGGTAAAAAGTCCACTCTAAGTCAGCTAAGTAGACATCATACCAAGACGTTCTGATAGTAATTTAAATATCAAAAGGACACAAGATTGGCTCAAGCAAAATAAAATGCAACTCATTCATATGAGTTCAAACCAGACATATCAATGCACTGTGAAAAAAGTCAAGACTTTTCTAATCTCTGTCAAATAAGCTTTTTTTTCCTTTTAGACCAGTTAACATTACCAAAATATTTCTATTTAAAACTGGCAAACAGAAATATTTTGTAATACATTAATAAAGAAAAACTTTTTTACACTTAGAATCTCAGGATTTAGACTGAAAAAAAAAAACAACAAAAACAAAAAAAACTTCAGGACAAAAGCAAAAGCCCATGTGCAATAGTGTCTGAAGTCATTCAAGAGCAAAGAAGGACTTACTCAACATAAAAAAAAGGTTTATTATAGTGTATAAACACACACAGTGGCAGACACCCTGATTTTTGGAACCATGTCATGTGGTCTGATTAAACTGACATAAAAATGCCCATTTATCCTGTCTACAAAAACGGGGAAACGTTCAAACCATTCCAAATGTGGACTATGAGGGTGGCACCATCAAGTAGTATTCCCACAGGCAACACTGGTGCACGTCACAGAATACACAACCAAAAAAAGGAAAGGTATAGAAGAATATTGAAACAGCCAGTGAGAAAAAAAATGTTATGCAACTTTTACTTAAAACAGAAAGAAGAACAGAAAAAACATTACTTATTGTAACTTTTAAATATAATTTATTTAAGTTTGAAAAGTTGGGTCAATCCTCTCTTTTCTATTCTGGCTAATATACTCTTGCATTCATAGGTTACATCATTCTTTAGTACTCCAGAAACACCTCAGAGATATTTTAAAACGTACACACAAACCGTTAAATATGTTAATACTTACTGATCTAATGGAGTTCAAAAGAACTAAAAACACACTTGGGAACCCAATCATTTCAACACAGTGGAAGAAATGTGCTTGCTGTTGCATCAGTTTGCAAAGGTGGGAAAAAAAACTAGAAGCAATGTGTGTGTGTGTGTGTGTGTGTGTGTGTGTGTGTGTGTGTGTGTGTGTGTGTGTGTGTGTGTGTGTGTGTGTGTGNAATGTGTGTGTGTGTGTGTGTGTGTGTGTGTGTGTGTGTGTGTGTGTGTGTGTGTGTGTGTGTGTGTGTGTGTGTGTTAAGAATTTAGATGAATTGATAACCTGAGCAGTGTGACAGCAATTCCCATAACTACAGCTTTAATTCATCCTTTTCCATCATGCAGTGTTCCCTAGTCATTTTGGAGCAATGTTCTGTGTGAATGATTTCACCCTTCAAAACAAAACAGAAAGGTACATCACATAAGCCTTTGATTGCGTTTCATATACAGGTAGGTAAATGATGAAATATCCTGCAAAATATCACAAATATGCTCCGGTTGGGTTTTCTTGATTGATGTTTCAACTCAACTGTGACTTGTTTGTTTAAGACTAAGTAAGGCACCGTGTTACAAAGGAAACTTGGAGAGAAATAAACACAACCAATGAAAGCACAAATTAAGGCCACAAAGATATGGCATAAACAGATGATTAAGTGATGACAGACTGTCTGTGTTGCGAAAGTAAAGCAGCAGAATAATTTGAGAAACACCCCTCAGGTTTCTTGTATTTCAGGCTAGAACAGCTTCTTTTTCTCCCACCACTGGCAAAGATTACAGCAGAACACAAAGGTCAAAAATGTTTGAGTTAAACAAACATATTCTTATTGTGATTGCCGTCGGAAAAACAGCAAGATGTGTAGCAGTCTAGTCACTGTTATTAATCTTGTGGTTCTGCTTGCATGTAAAAAAGGTTCATGGAGAGGTTTATGGGGTTACGGATGCAAGGAGCTTCTCAAAGTGCTTGGTGTTCATTTCTTACTGCTGTTTGAAATTAAAAGCTTAATGGGGTATGGGAACATTTCAATGACCTTTTTAGCTCCCCTCACCATCATCTGCAGGGCAGCTTGTGTGCCACATTGCAGCTGGAGTGTCATACAGAAATGCAGGATGTGAAGAAACCAAAAATTCCACTGCTTGACTCAGGTTGGTGATAGAGCCACTTCTAAATCTATTTGGTTTTCCTCAAGTAGAAAATCAAACAATTTACTTTAGCTCTGTACTAAATAACATCAACGTTATTAGATACAATATAGATACAATATAGTGAGCTTCAGTTGTTCCTGTGGGAATTACACTTTTTTTTAATTCTAAAGTTCAAAAGCAAAACAAATTTCCCAAAAGCATACCTGATTTGCTCTTAGTGCTGTTAATGTTTTCAGGATCAAACATTTCTTTCTTTGGTCAGTTCTATACCAAGTACCAGCAGGGAGAGTTTGATTCTACAAGTTACATTTGTCTCATTTCATGGTCTGTTGATAACCAATGGTAAATAATCCACTGATCTCAGGAATAATTGCCTTTTTACACGCACCAACTGAACCCACATGTTACGAATCATCATCTGAAAAAAAAACACAGAACAGAACAGTGCAACAAGTAGTTGTATTTTGACCTCTCAGAGCTTTGACAAAAATTGTAAACAAACTGCCATCTTGCAGCTGCTTGTATCATGTTGGAAGCTGCTAACAATTAAACTGCACAACAGCACAGTCTAGAATAATGGCAATGTTAGTCAAGTCAAGAGGTAGACAAATAGATTAAAGCTTGATATGTGCCGACATATGTAGTATGCGCGTCTTTCTCTTGTCACCACATTTCATGCCTTTGTGTCACAAAACAGAAGCAACGTATTCTAACCAGAAGAAAATTGTTATTCTTGGCAACCTGTTACTACTGCCTTGTTGTAGCAACATTGCATTAAAAGCTTTAATTGTCAAAAACAAAACATCTGCTTCCTTTTATGATTTTTTTAAAGCTCCACAAGAACAAAATATGTACTTTAAAATTAAACACTATACAAGTTAGATTGTGTAGTTGAGACATTTTAAACGCTTGGTAGCGATGAGTCCTTTGCGACAATATCTAAAAAGGTAGAGTATTTTCAGCGACATAGTAATACTGATGAAAAAAAAAACTTTTTTTTTTCTCACTGGCTGCTTCAATATTCTTCCATACCTTTCCTGTTTTTGGCAAGGGAATTATGCAATTTATAATTAACACTTAATCAACAGAGTGATACAGGGAAATAATAAGGCAATTTCCTCTGCCTTTTCATCCAAAATTTACAAAATATTTTCAGTTGTGTCTTAAATTACTGGAAATCAAAATAAACTTCGTATTTTTTATTCTTTTTTTAAATCTAAGGATAAACATTGAAAAGCTTATTATAAGTTAACATCTGTTGATCATGTTATGTTAAATGCTTGTGAACTCTCAACCAAAAGAACCCATCATTTTCTTTTGGTGAGAGCTGCATAGGAACCAGCCTGTTCCCCATGTTCTGGATCCCTTATCCTTGGTATAAAACCCATGTGTTGACTCTATCTGGGATAGTTTTTCATTCGGAACCTCCTCATTATCGATTGTCTTACAAGCTCTCAATATTGTGCAAAATGTACAAATAAACCTGATTGAGTGATTGTATCTAACTGTGCTCGGAAATTAATTTTTTACACAACATTAACATAAATTGCATGTTTGGAAATTAGTATGAAATCAGTACATTTAAATGCACATTCTACCACAGCTATTATTTCTTGTCAGAAACCCTTCTAAATTGTAATGGATGGCTTTCCCTGAGTTTGAAAAGAAAACCAATCAAGCAGATGATGTAATTATTTGAAATACCAATGTGTATCAGTGCACATAAGTGTGAATCAAATGACCAAAGAAAACACATACCTGCATGCCAATGACATTCTCATGCTTTAAAACAAAATCAATGAAGATACAGAACAGGTAGCAATTAGATGGAGAGTACTTACTTATTGAAATGTTGAAAAAACAATAAACTTGAAGCAGTTAAAGCAACACATTAGCTGAAAGTACAGCAAAGTGAACACTCAACCTTGGGAGAATCTGAATTTTAGAAGACACATAAGAAATCTAATGGGGGAAAAAAGTTAAAGGAGGCGCTAGCTAATGAATCTGCTTTTAGATAACATTCCTTCCTAGCTGAGTAAATATCAAATTGAAAAAATGTGCATAGTCCACATGCGCAGAAGGTATCCTATGTGTTTGTGCAGGAAATTGTTCTCTTTTCAAGCCCTATCCTGTTGCTTCTAAATTCATATTTGCATTACAAAAATTAATTTAAAAATGAATTAAATGTTGGGTATCTAAGTAAAGTATTACTTCTGTTCATGAGATTTCCGAATTATACTCCTAATTGACATATTGTTTATATAGAGCTGAAACCAGAAGTTTACATACACTGGATAGATAGGCAAACATCATTTTTGCTCACTCTCTGAAGTTAAATTAGACCAAATGTCTGTCTTATGTCAGTCAGAATTTACAAATTTTTTTCTGATTACTAAATGCCACAGTGGGAGAAATATATTTTAGAGATGTATTTATTAAAGTTTTAATAATCAGTTTGGCCCTAATGACCATTACATTTAAGATGAAAACGAGGGCGCTTGTACGCCCAGGAACACAATCCCAACTGTGAAGCATCAAAGTTTCCACATCATATTGTGGGACTTTTTTGGTGCAGGAGGAGCCAATACTGACTCACACCAGTTCTGTCAGAAATGAATAAACCAGAACTCCAGCAAACTATTGGGAGAAACTTGTGGAAGGAAACCCATAATGTTTGATACAAGTCAGAGTTCAAAAGCAATGCTACCAAAAACTAAGGAAATATATGTAAATTTCTGATTTTGAAGATATTAATAAGTACGTGTCTGCCTCTCACTCTCATTACTTTGGCATTTAGAAATCATTTTAGCTTACCAAAAACAAGATAAGTTAGTTTGATTTAATTTTACACAGTGAGGGAAAAAGGATACATCTTTTATTAGGTGAATGCAGATTTCTAATTTTAACTGTGTGATAAACTATTGCATCTACTAAAATTCAAAAATATATTGTATTTTGACAAGTTTAGAAAGTGACTCAAAATGTCAATGCACTACCATAACAAAGAAAAACAAAGGGCATGTGTAGCCTGAGGGAAGTTTTCTTGGCTACAAATGCAGTGTTGCAAATAAGGCAAGTCCCGTTCAATCCTAAGTGTTACTACTTTTAAAAAATGGCTCTGCAATAAGTATTACCAAATCACAACACAACTATGAAAAAAAAATCAAGGAGAAATCCAAAAATGTCCCATGGTAGATAATCAAGAGTTTTAAGTTGTACATAGGCAAACTGAGGTGAGTAACTGGAAGTATATGACATTAATCAATGAGAAAATGGGATCCAGGCAATCTCCTAGAATTACTAAATAAAACTGTTTTAATATGTCAAAAAATGTTAAGTTTATTTTTCTTCAGAGAAAATATACCATCCAAATTAGCAATATTCATTGCTCATACTGTCTGTGGTTGGTCATCTGTACACTAGCAATGAAAAAAAAAACACATTTGGCAGTTTTTCCCTGGTTTGTGTCAGTCTTTTTAATATTCTTTTGCAAACTTTACTTCAGCTGAAAAAGACCAAAAGACCCCTGGTCCTTAGCTGGTTTTCTTCAACCTAATAAATCGGCTCTCGCCATGCAAACACATTTTGAATAAATGTGCAATTAACCAAGAAGTCCACATCATAAATTAACACCAGGGTAGAAATTAGGAAGGATGAAAAAATATTAAATCACAATCTACAAAGGATATTTAATGAAATGACATATAATTAGGGGTGGCATAAAGGTGGCTCATTCTTGCAAATCCTCAAATAATCAACAGCCGATTTGCCATGCGTCACTGGCAGCATGTTTATGTGACCAGAAGGACTGCATGTACACACTAGCATGAGCAAAAACAAAGGTCATCCGTGAAATCTGATTTTCAGGGCGCTTAAAATTTAGACGTGCTCATTCAACTTGACGCATTGTATGCTTTAAAATTAGGCACGCTCAGACTGCTCAGTGGGTGCAATTTTGGAATGAAGTCATTGTTTGGCAACAAAGGACGGTGAAAAGGTGCTTTGTCTAATAATACTTTCACGAGTTGTTAAGACATTCAAAAAGATAACAGAGAAATCAGTTAGCTCAAACGATGCGACTAAACACCTAACCCTATTTATAGGCCCTTGATATCAGATTATGATTTAAACTTATCTTCTTTCAGTCAAGAAGCTTGTTTCTGATAGGAAATTACATTAATCTGCCACCAAAAACTGTAATTAAAAACTTGTATTAAACAAATCTACCAGTGGTATGACTTATTCTTGGCTTAAATTTAAATGCGACAACACTGTATTATTTAAATAGTTAATTTTAATTTTCAACCCGTATTTACTAACCATTCTTTTCAACTACAATTAACATGCACAAGTGTTACATCTGCTCTTATGCTCAAGTACAACAATTATAAGGTATAATAGCAAGGCCTGTGCTACAATGTTGCCATTTTCATTTTCATGATTATCACCTTAAATATGCTTTTAGCAAGTTTTAATAAATAAGCATTTAGGAAAAAATACTGCATAAGAAGGCACAAAAGGGACAGCTTGTGTTGAATACAATGATGACAAATTTCAGTAGTAAAATGAGTGAAAACAAAGCAGAGCTTGATGAGTTTATTTTACCTTTAAATAAATCTAATTTATTCAATTCAAAGGATTAGGCCAGAGAAGGACAAACCAATGAAGAGGTTCAATGGATTCTCTCTATACCTAAAATCCCTACTTACTAAGATATTTAGTCTGAATAGGCCAAAAATACTTTTCAAAGTTTATAAACTTTAGATTGATATCATTTGCCCATATATAAATAAAAACAAGATCCATTAGCAAAAGTTGCATTGTAACAAGTTCTAAAAAAGGTACCTAAAAATTTATTTTAAATACACATTGTTTGCTCACAATAAAATACTGTAATTGTTTACATCCCACGAGAACACACTGGGCTGCCAAAATTATAATTTGGTTCCAAGAGACATATTGATATAACTTATCTTTCTTTTTCCATCCATCCATCCATCCATTTTCTTACACCCTTGTCCCTTAATGGGGTCGGAGGGTGCTGGTGCCTATCTCCGGCTGGCGTTCCGGGTGGGAGGCAGGGTTCATCCTGGACAGGTCGCCAGTCTGTCGCAGGGCAACACAGAGACACACAGGACAAACAACCATGCACACACACACTCACACCTAGGGCCAATTTAGACAGACCAATTAACCTAACAGTCATGTTTTTGGACTGTGGGAGGAAATCGGAGAACCCGGAGAAAACCCACCATGCACAGGGAGAACATGCAAA
>CAEGAF010057977.1:0-81088 GCA_903067075.1 Micropoecilia bifurca | reverse complement strand
CACCTTAAATCCCCGAACTTCACATTTTAAGGGACAAATAAGCTCAATGCGACTTGGATGTAACGAGTAACGCGACACTTTGTAGAAATGTAGTGAAGTAGAAAGTACAGATACTTACTGTAAAATGTAGTGAAGTAAAAGTAAAAGTACCCATTATTAAATCTACTTAAGTAAAGTACAGATACACGAAAATTGTACTTAAGTACACATCCCACCACTGCCCAGGTTATGAGGAGAATGGTGGTTTTAATGATGAGACGGCACAAGGAAAACAGTCCACGACAGGCAGCACGGCAGGAGGCAGCACACAGCTAGGATGCCGGTAGCAACGGTCGATAACGGGACAAACATGTGAGCTACACAATCCAGGACTTAGCAGTTTTACTGGAGAGTGTAGCGTGCGTCAGACTAGACAGAGACGGACTGAGCACGGACGCAGACAACGACAAGGACCCGACGAGGAATACAGACAACAGGGGAGACTAAATACACACGAGGTAATCAAGGGAACGAGACACACCTGGGGAACAATTAACGGGGAAGACGCGGAGACAGGACTCACAGGGAACAGGATCTCAGAGAACTCAAAAATAAACACACAGAAACACAGATCCTGACAAAAACATGAAGGTGGGGGCATCATGCTGTGGGAAAACGTAACAGGTTAAGTGGAAAGGTAAGTTCCTTTAATACATAAGATAATTCAAAAAATAAAAGAACACAAATAAAGAAAGATGCAATAAAAACAGAAATATATTCAAACAAAAGTAGCTCAATTTAGATATCAGATACAAAGAAAAAAATTATAAAACTGCAAATGTAAACAAATAACTTGAAAATAATAAAAATGACCAGATCTAATGACAAGTATTGTCTAAAGGAGTTAGACAATACACACTTATTAAAGATAATAATACTACTAATAATAATAAAAACCAAAATCATTTTATTCCACTTTAGTATTATGAACCACTTCTTAACACGACAATATGCAAAAAAAAGAAAGAAAAAAGTTCAAATGTAACAAATACCTTAGCAAGTATTGGAAATCAACAGATCTCATGTTTATTTTTGATAAATATAAAGAGGAAGAAAATAAATTTGTCAATAATTGATAAATTTCAATTTTTCACGGTCCCGTGGTCCGACTGGTGTAACGGACAGCTTCTCCTTTAGCTTTATGTAATCTTGTATGAGACGTGTTTTTCATCTGTGGTTGAGATTCATCAGTTAAACCTTCCTACAATACGAACAAAGTATTACCAGCAGGTCAGTGGTGGGAATCTGCAAGTGCTGATTTCTTATGTGCAACCAAACGCCAGAGAACGAGCAAGCAAGCTCTGTAGTTTTTGATTTAGAGATAAAGGAGAGGTTGAAGAAAACAAAACAAAACAAATATAAAAACTCCTAAGTCACAGCAGTCACAGCAGTCACTGACGTTACCAGCCTTAACAGGAAGTGATGACTTCCGGCTGCTGTGTGATAGAACATCGAAATGCAGTGCGCACACACAGCTTCCCCATATCTCACACACGGCGCACACCAGCTCACCAGGAAGGAGCCTGGTGATAAGATAGAAGCATCACCATGGCAGGTCAAAGTGGGCAGAACACCAGAAAAGGAGAGAATTTACTGCAAACACCTGAACAGGTAAAGAAAACAAAAGAAAACAAAAACCCACCAACTCACTTTAACAAAGTTGATGTGTGTTTAACACGGCGTCTCAGTTTTGTAGCAGTTGGTTAGTTGCCAACTGGCTGGCTGGCGCTGAGAGCTGGTGCTGATCGAAGAGATCAAGCGCTCTAATAACATGGTTACAAAAAGATTGTCTTTGGCTTTCAGCTGCTGGTGTGAGTTCAGTCATGTTTTTTCAGGTGATATTTCTGAGCAGAAACAAAACTGTACTCATCGCGATGTTAAAACGTCTGTCCAAGCACTGAGTCATCGTCTCCTGATGGCTATTTTAAGGTCTGATGACTATGATTCACAGGGCTTATAGATGTATATTTAAGTCAGATGCTATAAAACAACTTTTATTTTTATTTTTGTCTCTTC
Organism: Micropoecilia bifurca; assembly: GCA_903067075.1. Lineage (NCBI taxonomy): Eukaryota > Metazoa > Chordata > Actinopteri > Cyprinodontiformes > Poeciliidae > Micropoecilia > Micropoecilia bifurca. The sequence goes on along the minus strand of CAEGAF010057977.1, from coordinate 79,033 downwards.
AAACTTTCTGCATGGTTTTGTTGCTAACTCATCTGAAGGAAAATGCCATTTTGCTGCTTTGTGGAAAACATTCTGGGACAGCTGTTTTTGCTACGAAGTGTGTGTATAAAGAGGCTCCGTCCAATCGTGTTTGCATATCTATATTTACAATGTGAGATTTCCCATTCGGTTTAGTTGTTTACTTTTTTTCCCCTCCCGATTTGAATGTTAAGCCTCCTCATGGTTGCCTTCATGTCATTTTCATAATCAACGATAGAGGAAGTCCCTCTCTGTGAGGGAGGCATTATTAGAAACATGAGAATAACTTGATTACTTTTTTAAGCAAGGACAAATCTAGTAACAAAATGTTGCGAACCTCAATTGTATCTAATTTTAGCTGCTTCATAAAATGTGCAGTCTCCTTATATATATTTATATGATTGTTATTCCTTTTCAGGAACATGGCACACCAAGACACAGGCAGGTAAGCAAGATCAGATGGCATTTAAACTGTATTTCATCAGTATTATGTATGTGGATGGTCAAAGTAAGCTAAACAGATGTTTGATTGAGGGCAACACTCCAATGAATGTCACTTTAAGGGAAAAACAAAAATACGCTGTAAAAATAAAACAGTAGTCTGTTTCTGAGAAATGCTTCACTGTCTACCATGTAACTTTTGTCCTTCAATAAAATTACAAGAATGTACAAATAACCCACAATGTCAAAGGTCATCAACACAGAAAGCTAAAGAACTAAATTGAAGTGGAACGGTTGCTGTTAGCTAAAAAGAATCCCAACCCTGAAACATCTATTGGAACTACGGTTGTCAAAGTGGAAAAAGTACAGTTTTGCCTCTAAGTTTATATAGCTTGGCTTTTTGGCCCGTTTTTCAGATATGAATGTTAGATTTTTTTAATCTGCCTGGCAATCTTGGTTAGTGGTTGGATGAAACTATTTATTGCCAAACTAATGTGTTCGCTTTTTCTAAATCATCATGACAAGAGGAACTGCTCAGACGACCCTGATCAAAGGCTCACATACTAAATCCCACCTTTAACTTCATGACAGCTTGAAAGTGTTTTGTGCTTGTCTCAGATAAGACATTTGTAAATTTTTCGTGTGGTCTTGCATGAGTTGTATGTTTGAGTGATATAATGATACTGAGGCCAGAAGATTTTCCTACTGTAGCCAATGACAGCTTGGTCGGATGTTTTGGATCATTGGTATGCTTCTGTAAATTTCTCCTGTGGTATAACTTGCTGCATTTACAGTAATCAGTTTTCACCTAAATTCATGTGCTTCCTGTGCTAACACATATCCACGCCATCCGTTATCCACTTTAGTACTTCATGGTTTGAATCTTGTACTTTTATTTGGCATCTTGAATCTGCTACACCACATTTTTTTAAGTTTTTTTTTTAAATGTGTTAGCTGAAAAATATTCTTTTTTGCTACATCCAGACCAATTTTCCTACCAGTTGTGTCTGAATTTGTCGATTGATCTGCGACTCAACGGAATCCTACATTTTCCCCTCGTGTGTCAAATAGTTTATAAATGCGATGCATCAGACCACTTCTACCAGGTTATGCAAATGTTTGGTTACAGTCAGTTGGATGGTTTCTCTTATTATTGCAATTTTAAAAAGAGCAAACACAACTGTTCGACAATAAAGGTCTTCAGCAATAAGTTGCATTGAAATGCAGCAGTAGCTATTGAAACCAATACTCTGCCTGGGCATGTAAACTTTTGAGCAGAACTGTATGAGTCAGCTCAGCAGATGTCAGAGCATGTATAAGATATGTAAAGACACAACTATAGAGTTCATGGGTTCAAAAAACATCTATAGTCAATGTAAGGATTGAGGTGGACAGGTGGTTTCATTCCATTCATCTGTCCATTCATCATCTAATGCATCATATTTGTGTAGGGTTGTGTGGAGGCTGGTCCCTATTATGGGCCACTGTGGTTTAATCAGTAGAGCAGATATCTTACAAACTGATTGTGGGTTTGATTCCAACTTCCTCCTGTCACGTATTGATGTGCACTTGAGAACTGTACACCCTTCTGCGTATGTGTGGATGTAAAAGTGCGACTGGGTGAATGTGGCTCTAGAGTAGGGGTAGACAATCCCCATCCTCAAGGGTCAGTGTTATGCAATTTTTAGATGTGCCTCTGCTTCAACACACCTAAGTCAATTAACTCTGAGGAACCTGACTGTACTGAGGAGGTAATTCATCCGTTTGGCTGAAGTGTGTTGGACCAGAGAGACATCTACAAGTTACAGGACATTGGTCCTTGAGGACTGGGATTGCTGCTCTAGAGTAAAGTGCTTCGTGAAGAGCCCCGTGTAAATTCAGTCCATCTATCTCTAGAAGTCTTTGGTAAAGAGGAGGTGGACATGTGGCGTAAACATAACCACTTTCGCAATGTCTACAAAACCAAACACTGGATTTGTGACAGAAAGAAGTGTAGGAGACCATAGCCATAACTGGAGATGAAGTGGAAACTACCAAGAATCTGAAATCGCATTGAAGATACTGTTATCTCTTCAGTCTTGGCCTTGCTGTGGAGGAGGATTCATAGTTAATAGCTGGATTAGTTTAAGACAGGAGAAGCATGTTTTGTCCAGAGCGTTGCACTCTGTATGTTTCCATTCCTGTAGATTGGCATGAGACCAGCGTGGCCAGCCCTGTGAACTTTCTGCTAACCAATCTAAACGAACAGAAAAGCAGTGCTTTACAGTGGGCTACGTTACTATGGAAGATTTAGCATGGGTACAAATTGCAAGCATCATTTGTCACAGACAGCAGATCCTGCCAGTGTGCCTTGTTATCTGTCAGCAATCCTCAGAATAAGTGAGGAGACTTGGCCATCAAAAGGAGAGATAGTAGAACCTGCCACTGTGTTGATATCAACCAATCACAGACAGTCTTGTAGAAAGTCGTATTGCTACATTGAACAACCATTCTTCTTAAGTGGAGAGACATTTTTATCATTTCTACTTTTAAAAGGCATGTAAACGCATGTGAAATGTGATCATGTGAAACTGTGGTATCGTTCATTAATAAACCATCTAATTCCAAAAAATCCAAACTCGATAAAATACAAAATATACCTAAAACTTACTATTAAGATTTTAAGTTACAGAGAAGGATTAAACGTTTGGAAGAAACTTCTTTTTTTTTTTGTCTCAACAGTTTTCCCCAGTCCATTCACGTAAACTCGGATTTACAAGGAGACAGAGAGACAGGAGGGTGAGTGACACGCTCAGATCTTGGTGTATAAATGTCTTAAGACTAGCCTCGGCCTCTATAGGCAGCAAACCGCTCTTTTTGTTGTTTCAGGATTTAAAAGAAGATGAAAATCCGGAGGCCAAAGAAAGACGACACAAGGAGATGGAGGTACTCTTGTCTCTTTGTTTTATCTTGAGTAAAACTGTATCGTCCCACCTGAACCGTTGCTAAGTTTGACTTCTGTCCGTAGCTGACGCCGCTGTATAAGGAGCTGCTGTACACCATCGCCCATAAGATGGGTAAACCAGCGTCAGCGGAGGTCTTCACAGACAGCCAGCTCCACCAGTACCTAAAGGAGGTAATCTCCCTTTAGCACGTAGCACAGGGCACAGTTCGCTGATGACTGATGGTTCTTTCCTTTCCATCTACCAGGCTTTCACTATGACAGATGAGGAGCACAAAGGTCTGATGGAGAAAGTACAGAACACAGAGGTGAGAAAAGGAAATCACCATGTTTTTGTTTTCCATTCAACGAACCGTTTGAGACCCTAACATCTATTTATAGATCTTGTGTGAAATATCTTAACTTGCCATTAGCAGGAAGCCGAGTTTCTAAGTATCTGACATAACATGAAATCCCCTACAGCCGCCCATAAACTGCCTGATGGTCACCGTGAAGGAAGCGAAAGAAATTCTAGGAAAAGACGTCAGTGGTGAGTTTTGCTCTCCAATGATCTTTGCATCTCTTAGAACGGTCTCATGACAGGAACAGTTACTGGAAGTGAGTTTATGGATGGAAGGATGGACAAATGGCAAACTGCTTTGTAGGCAGGAACACTTGCCAGATTAGTTTGCTAATTTCAGCTTTATTGCTATTTGAGATCCACTTGCTGTGGTCTCATTAAAAGATGTTCAACCTGTAGGAACAGTAGGACAGGAAAATGTATCACTTGAAACTTTCTACAACCTTGGTATATTTTCATTACTGACCCATGTTAAGTCGGGAATAGAGACCTCCTCCTGAAGTACTCCTTCTTTTTGTGATTATAGTTCAATCTGTAGGAGTTTGGCTTGTATATTTTTCCCCCCATTTTTTATGGTTCTGTGTGCCTGACGAGAGATTAGAGTAATAATTATCTAAAATAAAAAACCTTTAAATACTATATTCATCATTTTATTGCAATTTATATGATACGACCAAATGGCCTCAAACAAACCCAAAATGTAAACTCTATTAAACCGATTTAAGAGCAGGTAATAGAGTCAAAAAGTTTATAGATTTACCAGCTTCTTACAAACGAAGTCTTCACCATCTGGTCTGCTTGTGCACATTAGGTCCTCGTCAGAAGGATTTCTTCTTAATCCTCAAATGTTTTTCTCAGTGAACGTATACTTTAGCTTTATAACATCTCAATAAATCCAAGAGTTTCCAAGTGTCACTATTCTAGCAGATATTTTTAATAAGTCACATTATAAAAGCACAATTTTCTTATGTAGTACAACCTATTTGATAGAAATGTGCAGAAATGTCTACTCAGAAGTTGAAATTTCTACGTTCCAAGATGGAAAAATAAAACAAAAGCTTCTTGCCAACTGTCCATGAAATGCGGTGTGTTGTGGTGAGGAAGACACTAGCAGACCCAGGCTTATGTTTAATGATAAATATGCAGCTCAAACAGTCCCGGAAAGCAGGCAGCACAGTGAGCTAATGCTAACACTGGTAGCGACTAATCTGAAAACTGCAGGGTTGCTATAAAGTCAAACGACTATGACTAGACAAAGGCACAGAGGCACCGGTGACATTAAATACACAGAGGGTAATCAGGGAACAAAACACACCTGGGAACAATCAAGGAGAAGACAAACAACACGGAGACTCACTAGACACTAGAAAAACTCAAATCACTACAAACTCAGAGTTTATAGAAATCCAATATGGCCGTTGTATGTTTAAGTAATAAAATTTAATTGCCTTGTACCTCATAAAATTATTAATCCAAAAATGGCTGTACAACCTTTAGTGTTTGAATACATAAAATCCAAATGAAAACACTGTTAACTAATTAACCTTGTACAGGTTAATTAGTTTCTTACTGAGCACAGCGTTTAGCATATTCCACTGTATTTTTCTTTTAATACTAACTCAGAATCACAATTAATTAGCGTAGCACTTACCTTGTAAATAGTTGATGCTAACTGTTATTACGTACTACTAAAGGCAACACGAATCAGCGTTGCTAAAGCTAGGTTTTATCTTGCTCAGTTTGCTAGCAAATTTGCACCTAGCTAGTGCCAGGCCAGATTCCCATTTGCCCTTAGTGCTGCCTTAATTCCTAATGGTGTGAATTCAAAATGTGAAGCTGACCACATTATAGCTAAATTTTAACCCCAATATTTAAATGGTCATATTTAAGTTTTCTATTTGTAGCTAACAGGAATGCTATGCGGTGCAGTCTTCTACTACTGTAGCCCATCATCAAGTTTCAAATTCAAAGTAACTTAAATCTTTAGGGTAAATGGCAAACTTGTTGTCTAACTTAAAAGTAAGGATTTAAATGTTCTTCCTTCAGGTTTTAGTGACCCTTACTGTCTCCTGATGGTCCTGGAAGAGGAGGAGGAAAAAAAGAGCAACCGTGCAAAAGCCAAACCCAGCAAATATGTTGTAAAGGGCACAGTATCACATGAGAAAATCTACCAAACCGATATCAAAAAGCAAACCTTGAACCCCATTTGGAACCAAACCTTTATACTGTGAGTTCAAATTTGTGGCAAGTTTCTGATCAATTACAGAGTGTGGCTGTTTACACATATCGTTTCTTTGTTCTTTAGAGAGTTTGAAGATTTGTCAAGCACCACTTTCCACCTTGAAATGTGGTAAGAAGAGCAAGAAAAAAAAGCGTCACTTTGCTAGTTTTTATTAAACTTTCACACATGTATCCCTGCTCTTCTGCTGCAGGGATAAGGATGAAGAGGTGTCTCTCACTCAGAAACTGGAAGAGATCAAAACCAACTTAAATAGTTTAAGAAGGTATTAAACTTTTCTGTGTTTAATTGACTGAAAACATAATACCTGGCGAGTTTTGCTGTTTTCTAATCAATGCTCTGCTTAGGATGATCAAGGAGGCCAAAAAGGAGAAAGGCACAGATGACTTTTTGGGAAATATTGTCTTAAGACTACAGGTAATAGAAACGCTTAATTTACTCCCTTATTTTACCGTGGATGTCTGTTCAGTCTTAAAAACCAAACTCTGTCATAACGCTTTAGGATCTCCACTGCACTGAGGACAACTGGTACAATCTGGAGCCCAGAACGGAGACGTATCCTAATCGCGGAAAGTGTCACCTCTTCCTCCAGTTCATCCACAAAGCTGTAAATGAATTCCCTCAAATCTTAGCTGTGGGAACCTTATCCCACATAGGATTTGGCACAACTTTGACTAGATTTTTTTGCAAAAGTGTTTATACCACATTAACCTTTTCACATTTTATCAAATGACCTATTCTGCAAACTTAAAATTATCCTAGTTTAAAACTAGGCTAATTTTATTCTCATCTGACCCTTCAGAGGTTATGAATACTTTGTTTTTTTTACCACGTACTGTAAACATGTGTGTGTTTTTGTGTCATTGGCAGAGAGACGGGACTCTGAGTGCCGGTCGCAGTGCCTACACCAACTACTGTGGGATTCTGCAGCAGTTTGTCCAAGCTTACATTTCAAAACAACAGGTGCAACACACTTTCTCTCTGTGCTGTTTTGAATTCTGGTTTTCTTTTTTTCTTTTTAACTACGTTCTGATGTTTTCTCACGCAGAGCTCCGCTCCGTGGAAAGGCGCACTGTGTGGCGAAGCTCAGACTCTGCTTGAACTCTATGCTACGCAAAACGACCTCTCTCCTTTTCTGCAAGACCTGGCGTAAGCACCGCGTATTCCTCTAATAGAGTTTAGTGATTAGGCAAAATGTGAACCCAGTACTGAATTTTCACAAAGTCAGCCAAGACCATTTGGGATATATTTGAGTTATTTGAGATGTATGCAATCACCTTTTGCGTTGCAATCGTATGGTTGGGTTTGAAGGCCACCAAAAGACAAACTTCTCTTGAAGCCACTTTAGCCTTTCACAAATCAATCACTTGATCCGACCGTGTACTGTTGTGACATACGCCTTCATCAGAGATATAAAAAAAGTTTTTAAAAAAAACCTGACTTTTTTAATGCTCTGATGTAAGGTCTGTTTAACAATATGTAGAAACATTAAAATTATTTAAACTGATAAACGCAAAATGTAACAAAGGAATATGTCTTTAATGCACCATATTATTTTTTGCTTTCATTTCAAAATATCCTCACCGCCACCCGACCAGCCACTAATCCCCAACCCCTCTATGACATGTCTCTATATCAGTCCAGCAGTAGCTCTCCCAGAACATTCTCATAGAAGTGGCGAGGCCATTAAACATTTTAAAAGGGCACAGCTAAAAGAATATTTAAAATGAATTAACTAATTTTGTATTTATTTTTGGGGTCTTTCATGTATGTCTTTCTATGACATAAACATGATTCTCTGAGGTGGGCAGCATGTTTTAATGGGGGCCACAGCCCCCCTGTGCCCTCTCATGGGGGCACCACTGCAGTAAGTATGAATTGGGATAAATGTATTACCTGCCTGGGTCATTAATTCCGTGTCCACTTGACTGTATTTTTATGCACCTACCCTCGTCTGTGATTCTGAAATGGCTTGAGTAAATACAGAAAGAGTATGAGTGATACTGTATGTTGTCTCCACTCTAACCACAAAAAATTAGAACTGGTCCTTGTTTCGATCACAATTTCTGTACAAAATGAGAACTGATAAATCATATGATCTTGTAGGAAAGCAAATACACTCATGCCAACTTGACTGCTGTTTCTTTCAATGCTCTTTTGTTTCCTACGTTACGTGGAGCTCATGTGTGAATAAGCAAAATTTCATTAGGACAGGTCACACCAAAGAAGTGGACGTTCTTGAATGAATGGAGCTGCAGATTGTCTGCTACATTTGTGAAAGTTCATCTTTGCTCCGGTGCCAAACAAGCAAACATTGGTCTACCTGAAAACACGGGTCTGGGGTTAGCATGCAACCGAACCGTAGTGTGGTTCGCTCATGGGCCATCCAGCAAAACCAGAGAGAGAAAGTAAACCAAAAGGAGGAAGGGATGTCACCTGTACTCATGATTTACATGTGATACATATGTATCATATTACTCTCTGCATCTCTGTAACCACAACAGGACGTCGTAATCTCTTAGTCTCCATGTCTTTTCTGCACTGCTGCGTTTGTCCCATATATGAAAACTAAAATACAGATATCAGGGAGGCTCTTTAATCCAAATACACACAAATCAATAATTTCTAGAACAGATAAATATTTTGGATATCTAGAGCAGCTTTCTTCCTATGCATTTACACTAATTTAACAATAAGTTTTCACAGTTCAGATGATGTCACACTCGTTTTTTTTCTATTTGGAATGAATATTATGAAAAATTGATATTGAATTCATATCAGAAACTCTCATTTAAAATTTACGTATAATTTAAAAGGGAATTAAAGACAGGTGTGAATTGTTTTTTATTAAATGTTAAAACAATTTACCATTTCCTCCTGTTACTGCTAAATAACGTAGTCCAGGTCGTTTGTCCCAGATATAAACAGTCCACAACTTCAAATTTAAAACCTTTTCAACAGCTTGACCAAATATTTTAGTCTCATGTGTTCACCAAATTGTTGTTAGAAAACTCAATTCAATGGGATTTCGATTAAGTGTAAAAAAATAATGAGAGTTCAGAAATTTTAAAATCTGGTTCTATTAAAAAAAAAACGGGGATAAAACCAGCTAACATTTAACTAGCCATAGACAACGCTTTTAGAGTCTTCATGTAGAATTGCTATATATTTTGTATCAAATTTGATTAAATAATTCTAAGTAACCCATCAACCACCTAGCTTAGCTGTGACAAAATGTGCTTACGTTTCTGTCATACGCCTGCTTTTAACAAGTGAGATTGTGCTTACCCCTGCCAGGAAGTGGGTGGCTTACAGTAAACTGTACCAGAGCTTGGAGGTGGACTCGTCTGTGCTGTTCCATCAGCTCACCAGCATAGAGTATCACTGGCATCAACAGGAGCTTCCCTACCAGCAGGTACACATGCACAACTCACTGACCGCATAACAGGAAAAGATTTCAAACTTTTAGCGTACATTTGTGACTGATTTAACATTTCTAAGTTAAAAAGAAATTATTTGCATAAGTATTGAATTATCACTTGTAGACGTGTGTTTGGTGTCAGATTTCAGGAGAAACTAGAAGTTAAGATTTCAGCACAGATGAGGGTTTTGTAAGGTGCCGCTTTCTGTTGACAGAAACAGGAACTTGGGGATTCTCTTCACGGCTTCCTGCAGTACGGACTCTGTTTGGTTTCCAAATACAGAGACATCTTCCCCCCGACTCCCAGCGCCACTCCGAAACTACACACACTCCTCAGGTGTGTCTGCCTGGAAAACACACACACTCGTATGTTTTCATTATGAGCCCCACATAATGCAATAAATGATTTATATTTTTATCAATGCAGGATCTTGGTCCAGATCTGTAAAACTCAAGCTTTCCAGAAACTGAACCCGGCCAACTTTGAGCTTCACAACGAAGTCCATGATGCCATAGTGGTGAAGCATATTTCCAGTTATGTTTTATGGTTCACTTATAGAAGTTTATCAAATCAAAATAGTGATTTTTATACCAGACAGGCACAGAGGAGTGGTTTACCATCAAGAAGGGTTTGCATCAGCCAATGACCAAGGTAAAAAAAATAGACATCACTTTTCTGAAGCTCAAATACACATAGTAGAAATGTGTTATTGTTATCCTCTTTTTAGGGGGGGTTTTAATGTGCTGAAGTTGTATGGCAAGCTCATTTATATCACAATAATGTCTAGTTAAAATGACCTTTTGTCTGATAACTGAAATATCTGTCATGCAGAGCAGAAAGGATGACGAGGGGCCTTGCTAAAGTGTCCAGACCCCTTTGATTTCTCTTTGCCTATTTCATCACTTAGCAATTTTCTGTGATGAACCAGAACAAGGTTCATCATACACTGCAAAACCACAAAATCTTACTAAGGGCATTTTTAGTCTAGCTTCTAGTCCACGTGTCCTGGTACACTGACAAAACTAACTTACTAATAACATTTCATGATTGCTTTAAGTCGATAATTGCTTTAATATTGATGAAAAGGTTCCAGTTCCATTGGTGGATTATTTCACTTATGACATGAGAAAAATGTCTTGATATAAGTGAAATAATCTGCCGGTGAAATTAGAACTTTTTCATCAATATTAAGGAATAATCGTCTAACAACAAATTCATATATCTAACTCTAACTTGTAAGTTAGTTTTTAGATATTTAAAGTGTACAAATACATTAAGACACTAAAAACTAGACCAAAATACTTGGCAAGATTTTGTGTTTTTGCAGTGTAACTGAAGCAGAAGAGAAGTGATGGTTCTCGATTCTTTTTTAAAATGAAAAGCAGCATATTTTACTATATATAGGAATTATTTTGCGTAGAACTGATCTTTGTTCAGAATAATAAGCACATATTTGTGTCTATGGAATCTGACGATAGCAGTGCGGGAGTGAAGTTTGACTATATGTGTTGCCAAGCAAATGCAACTTCTGTGCTCTGCTGAAACTCAGGACCTGACAGAGATCGGGAGCGCCCTCGCTAGGCTGATCGCGGAAGTTCAGGAAGACATAAAACACAACAAAGACGTGTGGAACCGAGTTTTTGTCAGGTGACAAGAGCGACAAAAGATTTTTATTTGTTTTAATTGTCTGTAAATCTGCCAAATGTTGTGATAAAACACTAGTAAAGTGTTTCACTCCAATAGTAATAAATTGTTCTCTCCACTACAGTGCTGTGCAAGTTGACGTCTTCACTGTTGTCTATCAGAAGTTTGACTCCTTGGTAAGCTGCGAATGGAGCCATAGGTTCACATGATTCACCTCAGTTCCTCACTTCTCATGGTTCTTGTTCTCTATAGCTTGCAAAGGAAGTGAAAGAAACCCTCTCCATAATGGAGGACCAAATGGAGCTGAACCTCTCCAAAAGCCTGTTTCCTGTTTACCTGAGCTTGCAGGCCATCCACAAAGACAAGGCCTTCCTGCAGAAACGGTCTGAAATCATCAGATTCTATTATGACGTTACTTTATTTTACTTTTATCTAACCTAACAACTGGTGTTAGATGAATTTCTTCAGGGTTTTTTTTATTCTTATCCTGAAATTGACCTTGTTCACAATTAACTATTATTATTTAATAATTACGTGACCCAATGGAGGAAACTGGTTGCCGCGGATTACATTAGGGGAACCAGAGTAAAGGGGGTTGAAAACAAAAGAGAAGTATGTCACAAATCATGTGACATACAGATTTTTAATTACGTTTTAATAAATATAAACATCCAATTTATTATTATGTGCTTTTTGTGTTGAAAGAAACAGGCTAGTGTCTATAAACACAATAGTTGAAAGAGAAAATGTTATGCAAGAAGACTGAGCCACACAATAAAAGATAAATGAAACAAACATGTTTTTTTCTTTCCCAGGGGGTTACTCCAGCTGACAGACTTTCATGAAGGTTTCCGGGACGCCCTGCCGTACTGGCTGAACCAGGCGTTCAGCACCACTCAGGACCGGGTGGTCAAGGCGGTGCAGGTTGACCAGGTAACACGTTCTTAATGATGGGCGATATGGCTCACCTGCCGCCAGGGCATAAAATGTTGCGCACAGGTCGCTAACATTAATGTTTGGAAAGGAGCAGAAGGAGGCTCTTACTGCGAGAGCCGCCACTGCTTAGTTTTATTTCCGCAGAACTAAAGAACTAAACCCTGTTCTTAATGAAACCCAGCTTGAACTAAACCCAGCCTGCTGTGCTCTCAGCTGCAGCCGCTGCAGGTCGGTGCGGTTCCCATAAAGCACAGCTCCTCAGCCGTAGACCTGGTGGCGTGTATCCAGCCAATCTGCCACTTATGGGAGCAGCTGTCGTGGCCTGACCCCGAGGAGGCCTTCATGCTCATGGTCAAACTCACCGAGGTACAGCGCTCAGCTGTTACTAAAGCAACAGGATTTTTTTTTTTTACATATCTGTTAAAACTATCACTTTGTTGTGTTAGTGTAATACGAGAGAGATTATCGGTCATCTGAACAAAGGAACCGTTCTGTCAGAAACAACCAATCAGAGCCAGCTATGAATGCTAAAGTTAGTTAGCTTCCAATGCTAAGCCTGTCACAGGAAGCAATTAATCACATAATAAATTTAGATGAGCTATAAAATTTTACATTCTGATGATTAATATTTTTCAAAGGAAAATTTTGTTTACAGCTACATCATGATTCATTTTATTTATGGTTCCAGTTGTGTGGGGTTTTTATTTACGTTTTATTTCTTGTTTTTGCTTCTGTTTTTATTTTGGATATTTAAAGTATATTCCAGTTCCAGTGTGGAGTGGCTCTGAGCAAAATCAAGGTTTATTGATTTTTGAGAGGCCGAACGTACATTATTAAGCCATTATCAATATATTAATTCAAAATTGTCTCAAAACATTATTGTCCGACAGAATAATTACTGGGACAAATTATCGGCAATAAAATTTGTGATTGATGACAACAGTTTTTGTGTAGCATTAAGTTGTTTCTCTGGCCATTAACACATTTAGCAGTACGTACATGAAGTGATTGTCAGCGCTAAGACACCCCCTCCTGGCTCTGATTGATTGCTTCTGACTGTGAGAGTCGCATTTCTATCAGTTTCATACCAGACTGTCGTAACATGGTGACATTTTTAACAAATATGTAATAAAAAGAAAAACATATCTGTAAAAGTTACCTACTGCAGCTTTACGGCCTTTTTATGCAACTGATTAAATCAAGTAAATTTCTACTTATGTTTCCAGGATGTTTGTAAGATTGTAGTGAACTACTGTCACCTCCTGAAGGACCGGGTCCGGGTGCTGTCTGAGAACTCGGACCACAGCATCGCCATCAACATGGTAACCAAGCACATCTTCACTCATGTTCAATTAGAAACCGTTCTGCACATTTTCCTCCATGTGTCTCAGGTTTTGTTTTTTTTTTGTTTTTTCCCTCCTCCTTGCCTTGCAGCTCTGCGTCGTAGTGAACGACCTGGAGCATCTGCGCTCGGTGCTGACCCGGCTTCCCTCTCAGCTCAACTGGGAGGGGCTTCGCATCCGGACCCAGAGCGTCATAGGGCAGAGCCAGTTTGAGAACACGCTGCATTCCCAGCTTCAGCAGGCCAAGAGCATCCTCTGCAAGGAGATCCGGTCAGCGCTGGACACTCTGGGGAAACAGGTACACCACAAGTCACACGCTTTAGTGTATCTCATTTGGACATCATGTGACGAACCGACATGAAGTCGTTCATGATTCGGACGTGTGGCGAAAACAACTTGTGCCTGTAGAAGATTTACAAGTACAAATCTGCAGATTTACATTTGATCCCCCTTTTCTCTGATATTCCTAAATAAAATGAAGCAGAAATTTATGACTCAGGTGAGAGAACTTACTGTCAAACCATCTAATCTTTGTGCACTTCTAAAAATCTAGGTTTCACAGAAGTGTCTTGACACAAGCAATATTAAATCTTGTTTTGCCAAAAAAAAATGGTTTCATCATCATCCTAATTACATCATCTCAAGACAATATCCACTGGAAAAACACATCTTACCCAGAGTTATTGGTCTAGTTTCTAGAGAAAATATCTTAGTACACTTGAAATACGTCAAAACTAACTTACAAGTAGCTCTTTAGTAACTACTAAGATTTTGATTTTAGTCAATAACTTCCTAATATTGATGACAAAGTGTTAGCTATGTATCGGTATCGGGAGTGAAAATAAGCAAATCAGTGTGTCCCAAATGCTTTTCTTTGACAGAAATATGAAGACCTGAGACTAGAGAGGAGGTTCACCTTTCATCAATTCAAGTCAGAATGGCCTAGTCTAAGTCCCTTGACTTGAAAGATATGCGTTACACTGTTCTGATTTAAATTTTTGTTTAAAAAAAAAAGAAGGAAAGCTTTGCATTCTTGCTCTGCTTCGTATTGGTTTTTCACAGATGATCCCTACAGTTCAGACTGAGGTTTGTGGTTGTGATGTGAGAAAACGTGAAAACCTGCGAAGGCTTTCTCAGGGCAGTGTTTGTGAAAGAAACATGCTTGTTTTTCACTTTCATGAGCTGAATGAAATGAAAGTAAACACAGCTCCGTCTGCGCTCTCAGTTAAACACAGACATCGAGACTCATGTCAGGAGCATGTCCACCAGGCGGAGGATTCCCTCCAAGTCCACAGAGGACGTGAGTCTGCTCCTCGTTACCATCCATACTTTAATTTCTCTCTCTCTCTAACAACCAGCTGCTATTCTCTCCTCATGTCACGTCGCTCGTCTCCTCCTAGGCCGCAGCCCCTCTGATGCGCTACCTCGAACAGGAGCTGCAGTACATGAATGAAAACCTGGTTCAAGAGAACTTCAACAGGTGCTCCGCTAACCCGTCTCTGTCAAACATGCCAAATCTCCTCCTTTTCGCCCGTTGGTCCGTTTCTTTAAACGTCAATTTGTGCTTTATTTTCCTCTCCCGTGACCAGCCTCCTGACTCCGTTGTGGCAAAACTCTGTGAAAATTCTTTATCAGGTCACCAACCAGCATCCGCAGCAGGAAGGGCTCATGGTTTTCTGCCAGAGGCTGCTGTACACGCTGCAGGTGGGTTTTTGCCGTCGGAGCTCACTCACCTCTGGGTAACCGTCTCCGCAGCCTCACGGTGTGTATCCTCCGCTTTTAGTGTCTCGAGCAGTGTTTCCATGCCGACGGAAACGGGCTTCCTCAGAAGGCGTTGCACTCCGACGAATACAAGGTGAGTCCCGTCGACACCGGCAGCTGAGTTCTCTATTTCATTGAAACGTTACAGATTCAGGTCCGTTTCCTGTCTGGTGAGAAAAAAATATAAATAAATAATTTACAAACAGCCATGAAAAGGCTTGATTTCTGTGATTTCCTAATGCTTGAACAGAATCTGAAGGCTCACCTCACTCAATACTCGCTGACCAGCCACCAGCTCATAGAGAAGTTCTTTAAAAGAAAAATATCAGAGCAGGTGAGTTATTTATTTAAAATATCAAATGTTATCTCCTCTGAGAGTTTTTTAAAATTTGTTTATACTTTATTTTGCTTCGACCGTCTCGCAGAGAGATTACCAAGGGGAAAAATATGGAGCGGTCACCCTCCTCACGTCCTACAGGAGGTCTGACCAGAGGCTGCACATCGAGGTGCTCAACGCAGTCAGCCTCCTACCAATGGACTCTAACGGTACAACACCAGAACCACAGCTGTGAACTGGCTTTCTCAAAGTATTCAAACACCTTATTAATGATTAGTAAAGCAGCTCTAGCTCCGTTGGTTTGTACAGGGGAAGAAAGTCTGTCTATGGCAATTCTGGGTCAAATGTTCAGATTTAAAGGGGACTTATTGTGCAAAATTTACATTTTGTATGTTTTTCTACTTCAATTTGGATTTTTACTGTTGCTAAGAACAGTTCATGCTGGGGGGTTTTTCTCAACGAGTTAAAGTTTTTTTGGTGTCTGAAAAATTAGCCGTTTCAAAAATTAATCGTTGAGCCAGAGTCGTTACCTAGCAACCCAAGCCGAGCTCCGCCATGTTCGGTCAACTGGTTTTACCGCTGTATGGGCTGAACAGTGGCTACTGGAAAAGACAAATGCTTTGTTGTCGACTTACCATCCAGAATCCACTTGCTGCATTCTTGTCGGTTGAGCAGGAGGCTCCACTTCTGCTTTTCAAAGATGCATGGTTGTATGATGGCGCATCCGTTTCCAGTCATTTTCACATGCTAGTGTAAACGTGGGGTCACTGGGGGCGTGGCTAGCAGCAGTTTATTTAAATTTAAAGTGACAAGAGGCCCTAAAACAACTCAAGATATTCAGAACTGAGCAGACTGAGATTTAATTTTCTAAGAATGATTTTGTCCAAGACATGTTATTGAACATGTTTTGTATAGTCCATAGATCCATCCTAACCTGTTCAAGGAAGGAGTTCACCTTTAAACTATCAAGTGCATGTTTAGGGTTGTCCTAATGAATGGTTCTTCACAATAATGTTTACATTTAAGACAGAAAAAGTTGAAGCAGAGTGTGAATGCTTTTCCACTGTCAATACATAAATAAAGAAAAATGCTCGAGACCCCCTGCCTACATGACCTGGTGCTTTGACGCTTGCCAGGCCTCAGCGACCCGTTTGTGCGTCTGTCCCTGGAGCCCAACCACATCTTCCCCGAGATAGAGCCGCGCTGCACCCAGTACAAGAGCTGCGATCTCAACCCTCTCTTCGACGAGGCCTTCGATTTGTAAGTCTGTCTTTGCACAAACACAAAATCCTACAAAGTATTTTGGTCTCGTTTCTCCTACAAATATCTTGGTATACTTGAAATAAGATGAAACAAACGAACAAGTAACTTTTTATTAAGATATAGGAACTTGCTTTCAGTCCTTAATAATGATGGAAAAAGTGCCAGTTCCACTGGCAGATTACATTTTGCTCCCCCTTAAAGCTTCACGTTTCATCGCTTCAGAGGTAAACTCCCCGCTGACCTGTTCTCTGTATTACAGCCTGGTTTCACTGGATCAGTGCCAGACTCCAGGAGCGTGTTTGGTCATCACGGTGCTGGACCACGACACCCTGAGGCCAGATGACTTTGAGGGGGAGGCGTTCCTGGCCCTGGAGGACGTACCTGGAGTTTCAGAACAAGAAGGAGAGGAAGTCGACTCGCAGATGGACTCAGCACCTGAACAGATACGGCTGCCTCTGATGCACCCTAAACCTAATGGTAAACTTTTTTTTTTTTACCATTTAATAAAGGAGTGGGATTAAAAAACATGGGATGAGACCTTTCTATAGCTTAGAACCATTACCTTTAACCTTCATTGTATCTAGCATTAAATTCATCCTGTTCTCCTAATTTGTTGTAGATCCAGGAGGAACAATATCTTGTTTTGGTATAAACTTTTTCTTGTTTGGTAAATAACATGAAGGAAACTGAAGGTGTATTTCCTGTATGGACCACTTGACACCTACAAATTATTAAAGGGGCAGCATTGTGTAAAATAGACATTTTGAGCTTTACATTATGTTATAATGTTAATCCCTCATCAAAAACACACCCGGAGTGTTGCTTTGACTCTTTCATGCATGTTTGAGAAATCCTTTACTCTCCATGGCAACCAGGTGTGCAGAACACCTGGGTGGACCTAGCTCCGCCTTCAAGACACAGCTCCTCCTCAATGCTGCAGTTTCCAAGCATCAGAGCTTCCACCACTCAGCTCCTTCAGACTAGCTAGCAGCAATTGGCAAACAAATGGTGGAACTGTGTGTATGCTGAGCTCATCAGACATATTACTTCTCAATGAAACTTTGGCAAAAACATTGTTGAAGGGTTATTAGAGGAGCCATGTTGTGATGACTTACAGAAAGTAAAGTTTCAGAAAAAGCAGGAGTTTTTTAAAAAGACAGAGGCCCAATTTTAGAGCATTTTAAATGACAGTCAAACTTCTTTTAAGTCATATTTGATAAATACAGCATTTCTATAACAACTGATGGTAACAGTTACTTGGTTGCGCTATAAAATTACACTGTGCGTCTGGAAAATACATAATGCTGCCCCTTTAAAGATATTTTCAATCTATTGCTTTTTGAAAGTTAAATCTGGAGGGATTTAGTTTCATTTTGTCGGCTAACGTTTCCCTCCCCCTGCTGCGTGTTCACAGAGGACAGCATCCTGAAGCTGCTGGAGTCGCGGCGAGGAGAGCGAGAGGCTCAGGCTTTCGTCAAGAAGCGACGGCAGCGGGAGAAACAGTCCCAGGAGGCGGCGCAGCAATGACAAAACGCACGGAGACGCGTTCTTCCTCCAAAAATATACAATTT
This sequence comes from Micropoecilia bifurca, assembly GCA_903067075.1. Lineage (NCBI taxonomy): Eukaryota > Metazoa > Chordata > Actinopteri > Cyprinodontiformes > Poeciliidae > Micropoecilia > Micropoecilia bifurca. The sequence continues at coordinate 60,777 of CAEGAF010057977.1, read as the reverse complement.
GTTTTTAATGATCAGTACCAAAAAAACAAAAGACAAAAAAAAAAAGAAAAAGAATGCACTCAGAAAGAAAACACTGGTGTTGCATGAGTTGTGTGGACAACAAGACCATCACAGTGATCCGAAAAACACTTTCATACCCGCATTTCAACATCTACATGTCCGCATGCATCCCGATGGTTCGTCCAATCAGTGCAAGAGAAAGATATAACATCACTTATGTATGTGTATACATTTATATATAATATATATGAGATATATATATTATACACTGTTGATAGACTGAAATGTCAAAAGAGTACTACAAATGTAGAAATTTGGCAGAGAAAGCTGTCAAATTCACATATTGATTTAAAAATAGCTAAAAAGCCTTATTTTTATTTTTTTAACCTTTTTTTCTTGAGTGTTTCGAGCTTGATTCATATCGAACATAAAGGGTGTTAAAATAAATAATATCTGAAACTGGACCTGTTGGCCTCATTTGTTACACCTTTCTATAGTTTCTGCAGAGACAAAAAACCTGAGTATGAAAAGGAAAAAAAACTCAAGGCCATTAATTAGACGTTTGAACAAATTCTATTTTTCACTATTTTTGTTTTAGCTATTTGAATTTCTTAATTACTAATAAGCAAGACACTCTGCTTGCAGCACTGTGATGAGCTGTAGCAACGAACAATTATTGGAAATATGCCCTTTAAGTGTTTCCAGAGTGACCTTTTATTTTTCCTCTAAAGATGTTCCTATTCCCTGAAATATAATTTTTTTAAAAACAAACTGATTATCTACGGTGTCATCCATCCAAGCAGCCAGTTTTCAGACCGACGACACGATCACAACACCAGGACGAACACAGCACAGTTTATTTCCCTGTTGTTTTGTGGGGGAGGAGGGAGGGGCAACGCCAAACTCTGAGGGAGTTTTAAGTGCCAAAAATACAAAAAGCGGACGTCTTTATTCCACCCCGCCCCCTCCGGTGAATCACAAAACTCTCCGGATGGATGGATGACACTCTGGGGGAAATATTGTCACTAAAGTGAGATTATACTTATTGAATTACATCATTTAAAAACTAGCTATGTAAATGCTTCATAGTTAGGGGTCAGAGTAAAATATAACAGCAGGTATTTTAAGTTATTTTCACAAGTGAATCACGGGGGGCGGGGGGAGTACAGTGTTGCTGGTCGAGAGCATTAACTAGCAGAATGTATTGTTTTCCTTGGGTAACACTGGCGACAATAACAACGTCCAACTCCGCGACGAGAGCCCTTCCTCAGCGACCCTCGCGTTCAAAGTGCGCGGTTGAATCGGCGCCACGGTTTTTGGTCTCTTTTTAGTCGTGTCGAAATGGTGGTCAGGATCCGAGGCTGGCAAGGTGTGGAATCAGGACTGACTGGTGTGGAATCTGGAGCGGTCCCACGGCGCGGCGAGGTCAGGAGAGCTGCTGCTCGGCGGTCTGTTCGGGGCAGAGCGGGCACTCGGCGGACGACGAGCAGCTCTCGCACTGGAGTCCGTGGCCACAGGGCAGCGAGGCCGAGCCCTGCTCCCCGCACGTCACACAGCACTGCCTCTGCTTCCTGTACACCACCTGGCAGACATGACGGCAAAACACAGCGTTACCCTGGAGACCGCAAAGGGAAGGTGTATTTTGCGGCATAAAACTTAAGACTTTTGTCACCTTAAAGCTAGAGATGCACTGATCGGTATGTATCTAATACTGTGCTTTGTTACTTATTTTACATTATATTTGGAATTCCTAATTACATCTTCTAAACAATTTGAAAGGTTTTGCTCAGTGTTTTGTCAGTTTCTGTATTATTTATTTTACATTGGCTGTTGTTCTCCTAATTGCACTGACTGAGCAAATTAAAGTTGTGTTGTTTATTTACAAATACATTTGTAATTCAGTACATTTATGTCTGTGTTTGAAAAATAAATAAATGTTTCAAGTCAATTCAGCCGATTTTCTGCATTAGATCAGTATCAGCTGATACTAAACCTCAGATATCGGAATCAGAAGTGGAAAAAAGTCACTAATCAGAATCCGGCTGAGAATCTGTGGTGATGTTCTCCATCCAATCTGAGTGAAACTATCTCTAAAGAACAATTTCAGTCTCTAAATGTTACTTTTATGTTATCTTCACACAACAGTCAAATGCAAAGCAAACCTGAAAATATATGTTTGCTCGTATATTTGCCAGGCGGTGCATTTTTTTCTTCCATTTTTCTATTTCTACTGGGGTTTATACATATCAAATATGACAGTGTTTTGCCATCTGCAGGATCACCTGTTCCACGGCGTGTAAGCAGCTGCCGAGTTGAGCCTGCAGGCTCAGGACCGACTCCAGCGGCAGGCGGTGCAGCAGCTGGAGCTGATGCAGTGCAAGGTGGGGATTGTCTCCGCTCCGCAAGCTCTCCAGCGCCTCCTGCAGGAGAGAGATCTGCCTCTGCGCCTCCTCCTCAGCCTCCCTGGCCCGCTCGGCTTCCACGGCAAACCGGGCTGCGTTGGCGCGAGACTCCTCCGCGTCCGCTTTGACGGCGCCCCACGACTGGGGGGAAAAACAAACGAGCGCGTCGCTGAATCTATCCGGCTTTGTTTTTGCTCGCACTATGGAAACGCAGCCGTTGCTGCTCCTCTACCTACCTACCTGAGCTGTGTGCCTCCAGCTGTGACCCCACTGCTTCAGCGCCCTGTGAGCGTCCTCCAGCTCCTGCTTGAGCCTGGCGGTCTCTGCACAGGGGCCGGAGGGCAGCAGGGCCGGAGGGGTGCCAGGAGAACCCTGACCCGACGGGAAGTGCTCCCAGATGTTTGTGCTCATGCCGTTCAGACCTACGAAAAACAAAATAATATAAATAGAGGTGTAATGAGTATTAATTTAGGGTTTCTGCGGGTTTTAGCAAGTCAAATGTAAGACTTTTTAAAACCTCATTGTCACATTGAATGAAATTTAAGACGGGAAAAAATATAAATGTAAGGTATGGTTGGGGGAAACTGCTGCATTACAATCAAGCATAACAAAAACAGTAGCTTTATACTGGATAAGAATCGTTTTAAGCTAGGCACTTAGCTTATAATAATACCCAATAATATGGATTGTCAATAGAAGTTAGCAAGTGGCAAAAAGGGACAAAGTCCAGCCAGCTGGAGATAAATTTACACAGACACAAAAAACCTAACTTGCTAGCAAGGGTATATTAGCTAACACTAGCCTAAAATCACAGCACGCAATAAAGATGTTTACATGTGACTCAAACTTCTGCCTGACAGAAAAGTCCCACACGAAAAGTAAATAAAATGTCCTACCACAACAAAATTTAAGACTTGTGATTAACATATTTAAGGCCAACTTATTTTTTTTTTTTTTTTTTTTGAACGGATTTAAGGTTTTTTAAGGCCTTATTTTAGACACATGAATTCATGTCTAACATTGCATTCTGATTCTGATGTTTGTACCTAAAGTGCTATGAGATGGTCCGAGGAAGGGGCTCTCTGATAGGCTCGGCTGTGACGGGTGAGAAGAGAAGAAAGGTGAGGCCTGTGGCCTGACTGGGGGCGACGGAGACGGAGAGCTGAAAGGGGCGGAGCTGCTGAACGATCCTGGAATGTTGACCGGAGCTGAACTCTGAATCTGGCTGCCTCCTGTAAAACCAGAGAAAACAGAAACATGTCTTAAAAATAATTACCTTTTGTGTGGTTTTGTGTTTATTTTACATTCATGTTTCGAAATACCTAGCATCACCCCAACACTAGGCAGGGCAGAACTGCTCTCCATGCTCCTCTCCAGCGCAGAAACTCCAAAGTCATTCAGATCCAGATCATCCAGAGCCGATTCTGTCACACAGCAACACCGAGGCGTTTGAGTTCAATCAGCTCTCATGCCAGCTGCAGCAGAAATATGAATTCCGGTAGTATTTTATTACGCACCGACAACCGATTCAACCGTCTCGCTGGTGGGGTAAAAAGGCAGGGCGTTGGCGTTCATTCCAGAGGAGATACCAGACCCTGGTGGGCCGAGAGCGGCGGGGCTGGGGGGCGTGGCGGCCAGACTGGAGGGGATGCTGGAGGACAGACTCAACGGGCTGCCGACAGGGAGGAACACTAACAAGTCCTGCAGAACAAATAACTAAATTTAATCCTTCTGCGGTTTCAAAACAGACACAAAAATGCAGAGTTTATAGGCAACGTTAAAGTTTTAAGAGATTTGTACCTGTTTGCTCTGCGCCGAAGCAAATTCCCTGCTGCGATGTTCGAGAGCGAATCCTCTGTGTTTGGCCTGATATTTTGAGCAAATGTAAAAAGATGTTGAAAAGACTCAATAAAAAAATTATTTTCCCAATTTTACCGATTATTTATCCAATTAATCGTCTGATTTGCAGTCCTGCTGAGTTTTCCAAACCACACGTCCTCACCTGATCTTCCCGTTCAAATCCCGGCGCCCTTCCGTAGCCCCTCTCCCCAGCCCAAGGAGACAGCGGGTCTGCTCCCCCGCTGGCACCCTCACACAGCGACAAAACGCTACCCAGCAGCCCTTGCTCTGCCACGCAGGACACCGCAGAGGGGGAGAAGTGGTCCGACGCCGAGCCGAGCCCCATGCTGTGACCACCGGGACTCTGGGAAACGTCGTGGCCAGGAAGGGGATCCGGGAGCCTGGGGGGAGGAGGGGAGCCGGGGCCGGGAAATATCGACTCCTCTGCAGCAAAAGGCTCTGGAGGAGGATTCAAACCAAACAGACATGAAACTACAGCGAAAAGGAATCGACAGACGTTGGAACGCAGCGCCGTTCTGGTGGGGTCTTACTTTCAACATGAGCGAAGGCACAAAATGGTCCTCTGGGACAGCTGCCACATTGCTGCATGTCATTACACTTGGTGGATTTATAAATCTGTAATGAAGGAAACGGTTCCCAATCAGCTCCTATGGTTTCTACGTTAGACTCAGGCAGAACAACAGGAAGCGAATCCAAACCTCTGGGTGGAACTGCTGCTCTGTTCTGGTGTGGCAGTACTGACATCCCTCGGCTCCCTCGCACTTGCTGGGATCCCCCCACTCTTCGCCCTGTTTCACCGCCGGACATGGCAGCGCTCTGCGGTGGTAAGAACAAAACAAACACAGGTTGGTTTGTGTTTTTAACAAAACACAAACCAACTAAAAATGATTGGAGAATTCGAGATTTGAAACAGGAAGTCACCTGTATTTGTGCTTGTGTGGGCTGCGCCGCCTGTCTTTGCTGTTGTGGTAATACGGACAGGCGTATCCTTGACGACACAGGCGGGGGGGCTTTTTACAGAGCTCCGTCTTGTAGTGGGACAGCACATAATTGTTATCTGGAATAAAACGGAGAGCAATCTGTCAGGTGGGTGACTGGAACACATCAAAAGCCATCGCATTTGAAAAGAAAATGTTTAAACTGCTCTTGCTGAAGATTTGGGCAAATTTAGGTGGCTAGTTGTTTCTTTCTGCCATTTCCTGATTTTTGCACAAATCGGTGTTCTGTTGTGTTTCCCATTTTTAAAAGTGGTAATGAGAAATAGTCGTATTATATTTATGGCCCAGAATAGCACAGAAAGTCAACAGTTCCCAACTATAGTTCCTAGGAAGCAGGCCAGCAACTAATAATTATTTTAGTAAGTGATATTTAAAATTATTCACACAAATATGCAACTCAATTCCTTTTTTTGAATAAGAAAATAAACATTTATTACCTAAAATGCAACAACATGGCATTGTTTTAGTGATCATTTATAGCACAGATTGCATCTCTAACATCAACATTCAATTTCAAGCCATTGATATCGTCTCCATGCAGCTGGCAAAGAGCCAATCAGTGGCCTCAAAACAACCCTGGACAGTTTCTTAGGCCTTAGGCCACATGTGAAACGCTCAGCCCTGTCAACTGGTCTTCACATCCACACAGCATAGGGCTGACTTGTTCATTCATTTTTGGATTAATCAGTAAATACAGTTAACAGTGTTGAGATTTTTTTTTTACTTAATATGAACCAGGTGAAGCTAAAACTCCCACTTGAGGAGCTGTGAATAGAACAGATGTACAGATTTTTTAATCTTACATGTAGAATGAATATTTTTGTGCAGCTTTGGCCATTACTGCTATGAAGGTGTTAATTAGAAGCACAACAGCTGAATCATAAAAGTTATTCATAAGCCAGCTTGCTTGTTTTTCTGGTATCTTTCTGTACAAGCCTTTGTTAGCAGAAGGAAAAAGCTGATCCCTGCTGGGACGCCTCGTTACATATCTCAGATTTACCTTGCCAGCGCGGTTCTTCGCTCAAGATCTTCTCTATAAGAGCCGTGCTCGCCGCTTGACCCGACTGCGCGTCTCCGCTGCCTCCTCCTTCCGCCGTCCCCGACCCTCCTTGAGAGTCCAGCACCTGCACTTCCCTGTGAAGCGCAGAACACGGGAAGAACATCAGCAACGACAGACCCGGAGGTGAAAAACAAGATGGCAGACGGGTCTTAATGCTGCGCACCTGATATCGTAAACAGGACTGCGCAGGTCATGTGATCCGTGAGCAAAGGCACAGTGGGAGCCGTTCTTACTGCAGTGGCCTTTCGCATCCGTTTCGTGGATACATGACCCGGTCTTGTAATAGCGGAGGTGGTATCTCCGCTCTGTGTCGCCCGCAGTTCGATGCAGGAAGGGACATCTGGAATGAAACACAAACAAAGAAAATATGAAAAGTCTTGTAGAACATCCGTGCCAGAGAATATGAATTTCTACAATGCCTGGTTCCTCGAGGAGGATCTGAAAACTGGCTGTTAGCACAAATTTAAACACATTTAAACATTTGTATTTGTATTGATATACAGAAACAGGCTGAAAACAACCTTTTGGTTGAAAATATGAACATTTCAGCCAGATGTCTTAGTGCTGTTTGGGTCCACAAACATCAATAAGACATTGGGTCCACTTGAAATCCCTGCAGCCAAATTGAAATGAAGAATATTTGAATAGTTTGGTACAGCGACTGCTAGAAACTGCCAGATTAGCATAGTAAAAACTCCACCGTCACACCCTGAAATATCTTTTTACTAGTTTCTTTTCAGTTTTTGTGTGTAAATGTCAACATCAATTTCTCCAATAGGGATAAAAAAGGTGCTAAAGCTTCTCAGGAAGATTATGCATGACGCAGTAAGTTGAAAGTAAGTAGCAACAGTTGAGTGTAAATAGGCTTTTCGTCTGGCTACGACCCGCGTCTGTCGGAGATGCATGAGGGAAGTTCCAGATTTCAATGGGAAAGTGTTTTGAGAGGATGTGATGGACGTACTGCAAATGTGTCCGACACCCGGAGCTGTAAAGGAAATTCTACAAAAGCGGGTCACTGGGTAGTAGAAAGCAAAACGACGCAAAAAGAGTTGCATGTTAAATGACCTGAACTATTTCTGTGGTAAACAACCCAAACACAGAGGAGGTTTGTCAAACTCTGGGTCACTTTGTGGCCATTCTTTACTTTTTTGTCCTTATGAATTGAAAAAAAAAATAATAAGAAGAAGAAATTCTACAATCTGAAGAGTATTTTAGGAAGATGAACAGCCTGAGCAGCACTCACTCATCTCCTTCTGGACATGTGCCTGTTCCCTCGTCGTATTTGGTACAGTAGACGTCTGGACTGTAGTTGAACGTCCCGTCCCGTCTGCGGATGGGCCTGCGACGCCGTTGGTTCAAGAAGTGCCAATGGAAGCAGGAAAAAGGCCGGTGCTGTGTACATTTGTGCTGCACAAACAGGGGACACTGCTCTGTTCTGAACTCTTTGAGATATCTGGAAAGTAAGAAGACAACAAGAAAGAATGTGACTAATGTCTGCACAACGTTATTATTTTAATCAAAACCTGGCATTTTTAAATATGCAAATAATTTGTCTACATAAAGCTACAATATTCACATCCCTTACAGATTTATTCATATATTACATTAAAATGATAAACTTCTATGTGTTTTGCTGGAGGTTTGAGCACAAAGTCGAAAAATAATTGTGTAGTTACAGAAAAATTAGGTTTCATGCACCTGTATGTGTCCAGTTTATAAGAAAGATAAGGTAGGAATAAAAATGTGGAGGAGAATAAAAAACCACGAGGTCCCATCTTCAAATTTGTCATTTGGAAACTTTTGGCCAAGATGCAAAATGCTATGTATGAAATCCCAACCGCAAAGGATTTTCAACAGGAGCAGAGATGTTGGTCAGTATTGATGTTTGAGGTTAAACAAATACTGATGAACATTTTTGCATAAACACTAACCAAAATCGCCAGTGACTAAACTAGTAGACATAGTAGCTGGTGGTCAAATAGATACAATATTCCACCAATGCTTTGTAAATTTTAGTTGTAATATCTAGTGCTCGTGCATCGTTTTCTTCCCATTTCACAGTGAAATCTCAACGAAATAAGTTGAAGTTCGAGGTGATAATGCGACTAGAATTGGAAAAAATTTAAGGTTTTCTACCAGTAATAGCCAAGACTAATACTAGCATAAGCTTCTACAAATAATTATCATAAAATACATCACTACGGTATTTACAAAACAACGAACAAACCTAAATTGATGCAATAGTGTCACGCAGGGGAAGTTAATATGCTATATTATACAACTTTTAAGAAATGGTTACTGAGTAACATTAGGCCTCTTCATTAGGACCAGAAAACATTAGGTTACCAGCCTCTTTACTTCTTTCCAAACATTTGAAAGTTGTATTACTCAACCATTGTCTGTAGTAAGATATATGTATTTTGGTGTTTTGCAGTGCACGTGAGATTGTGTACACCGAGCCAGCTAACCCTGCTAACCAGCTACGTACGTGTAATGTTGAGGTTTCTCGGGCTGTACGTTCAACACGGTTGCTGGCGATGTCGAGCCCCCCGCGGGCGAAGACGACGAGGACGAAGATGGCCCCCCTGTAGCGGTCGTCGCTGCCGAAGACGACGCGGGCTGCGAATTTGTTTTAGACATTTAACCAGTCTGAAGCCCAACAACAAGAAGCTTGTTTTTAGCTTACTGGCTAGCTATTCTTTTTAGCTTCGAAATCCGCATTCTCCTACGATGTGAGCTTGCGCAAGGCGAGAGGAAGTAGTAGAAAAGGGGATGCAGCACGGAACTGTGGGACGTGAAGTTCAAAAATAACCTTTATAATACTTGTTCAGCTCAAATGATATTTGATAATTATTTTATTCTAAAAATTAAAACGACATAAACACCTTTTAATAGGGTGAAATTCAAACCTGTTTGAATTAGGAATTACCCTAAATTTTTATGTTAAAGTTTCCTGCTGTAATGTGATTGGCTGCGCCATATCCGTTTGGAGGACAAGCCAATCGTGTTTAGTCTGCGAAAAACATGACGTCACGTCAAAGTATTAATACGCGCCTTCGTTCACGCGCTCGCCTACAGTCGTTTTCAGCGGTGTATAACGTCGGAGACGCGTCAGACGCAACAACTTCTTACTACACGTTCAATTTAAAAGGTAATACGACCGTTTAATCGTGTCTTCTAGGTTTGGCGTAAATTATCTGTCTTTGCTTTGAATTTTCCGACGGTCTGATCGTCTACTGGTGTTGGCCTAACATGTCTACCGGTTAAAGAACGCTAAAAATAGAACAATGGAGGCTCTTATGGTGACGTTTTTCGGTACTTATCTACATGTAGCGGTTTAAAACTAAACGGGGTAAACAAACCAGCTTCCAGTGCCGTTCCTTCAATTTTCCAGGATACCAGTCTAAAATGTGAATACCTTTCAGCTAATGGCGCTTGTATTGATTCGGCACTGTTTTTTCAGGACGAAACTGAAAATGGCGAGGTCGAGGCAGAGCCGCGCTGTTTTGGGCGCCATTTGTTTTAATCTGTTAAGGTTTTTAGTTGACCAACAGACATTAGGTGTGTTTGTATAACGTCGGAGTAACTGGTGTAAACTGCCGTATAATTCTTTATTTACACTCAGAAAGGGAAGCGGGATAACCGGTGTTTGTAAACGTGTATTTATGAACGTCGGCTGTTGTGGGCCGACGCCTCACATGACCGCAGCGTTGGGGGAGGGGAGCTGAGTTAGCTAGGCTAGGCTAGGCTAGTTTTAGCATTGTGTTTACAAATCGCGGTACCTTCCCTTCTCCCCCACACCGACTGTCTAGTCTGGGTTTAAAAATTATTCCGCTTTTTAAACTAAAGCGCGTCTATTGCAATTTTCAGGTAATACGCTATGGCTCGTACCAAGCAGACCGCCCGTAAGTCCACTGGAGGTAAAGCGCCGAGGAAGCAGCTTGCTACCAAGGCTGCGAGGAAGAGCGCCCCCTCCACAGGAGGCGTGAAGAAACCGCATCGCTACAGGTACGTCATATGTTTACATTAGTATAACCTACTTAGCCGGTTGTTGCAACAAGTTGGAAGGAATTTTAAAATCTTTTTTTTTATTATTATTTTGCAGGCCCGGCACTGTGGCTCTGAGAGAGATCCGTCGCTACCAGAAATCCACGGAGCTGCTTATCCGTAAGCTGCCCTTCCAGCGCCTGGTGAGAGAGATCGCCCAGGACTTCAAGACCGATCTTCGTTTCCAGAGCGCAGCTATCGGAGCTCTCCAGGTAAGAAACTTAAAGCTAAACTAATGTGAAATCTTGTAAATGGTACAGTTGTTTCTTACATTCCCCCCCTCTGCTTTTGTCCTTTGATAGGAGGCAAGCGAGGCTTACCTGGTGGGTCTCTTTGAGGACACCAACCTGTGCGCCATTCATGCTAAACGTGTCACCATCATGCCCAAGGACATCCAGCTGGCTCGCAGGATAAGGGGAGAACGGGCCTAAGGGGCCACCCACCTGCTTCGTTGTGACAAATTGTCCTATTTATCATACTTATCCATTTTGTGGACATTTTTATTTCTTGGGTTTATATATATATATATACAAGTTCTTCTTGAATTTTTTTTGTATTTTTAGTGATGCAGCATACCAACCATTCCACAAGCCCGATTGCACCATGGACATGATTACATGATACCTTTTTTTCCTTTTTTTGGGGTTGTCAGGCTAAATGTAATGACGTTGGGGAGGGCTCCTTTTCTTGACGGAGCAGTCTAAATCTTTTGACAAGAATCAAATATTTCACACCCTAACGGGAGCAGCGTTTCTTTACCTAGTTGCTATTGATCATAAAATGCCAGCATGTCATCCTGGGTGCCCCTCGCCGCAGCGTCAGAGTGTTGGCTGTCCCAGTTGACCCTCTGCACAGTGTGAGGAAGCACCGCAGACCCTCTACCCCGTGATTTTTCTGGGCCGCTTTTTATCTCAAACACAAAATCTTGGCAGCTACATTTAATACTATTTATGAGATGTTGTCACATGTCTTTCTATTAAAGGTCTTTATGAATACAAAGTCGTGTCTTGTAGTGATATACAGACGGTAATACAGTTCTAACATTTTATTTTAAACTGAATTTATTTACATGGGCGAGTTGATCTGTGGCTATACAAACCATTCTGTATGCTTGAACCCAGCAGCTGTAAAAACACAGAAAAAAGGTTTCAACGTCAAGGTGCTTCTAAAATTGGAACAAATTGCAAAGCCTGCTAATGCGATCAGGAACACTGTTGGGATTTACCTAAACGCTGCATCAACATGACACATGGGTAAACCTGATTTGTAATGGAAGCCTGGGTCAACAATGGAGGGCTGATTAACATCTTGTCAATAGTCTATAAAGCTGGTGTGTCCAAAGAGTGGTTTGTGGGCCGTTTGTATCTTTTGGACTGATAAAAACCTGTCAAGCAGGTTTTAGTTGCTTGGTGTAGACTTTTTTTTTCCCCCCTTACAAATGGCAAATGTTAAGACCACAAAGTGTTTGGGTTTTTTATAGCCACGTTTTCAATACATCCAGAGAATTTTCTTAAAGTCAACGTTGACCCACCCAAAGTTTAATTTACTAAGCTTTACTAAATATAGCAAGTGTTTGAAAGTGACGCAGATCCTGTTTATAACTGGAGAATAAACTTGTATGAGCCAGTTTTCAATAATTTGGAAACAAAAAACCTATTGGCACAGGGTCCATTTTAAATACCCCTTCAACGAAAAGGGACAAAAATTAATTTGCCTAATTTTAGTTCTGGCCTCCAAATATTTTTGCCTTAAGTATGAACACCCTTGCTCTAAGTGTATATTCCAGATAAACCAGTTTGGACACTTGTCGCAGGCCTATATCTGTATGAAGTGATGTATAGATAGAACTGTTCAACACTTTATTTCTTCCACTCAACGTTTTGTCAACATACTTGGATACATTAGTCTTTCAGAAGTCATTCTCTTTACCAGTAAGATTTATAGACTATCTTCTGTCAGGAGGGAAAATATTGGCACTCAGTAATTATGAAAGCCATTACATTTCTGGTTTAGAAATCCTTATTAGCCACATATTAAAATTTTCTGAGAAAGTGAATTATTGGCTTAGCATTAGCTTCAAGCCATGTCAATCAAAGTCACATAACCACAGCGAACATCTCTGTGTAACAAATCTGTATAATGAGACGGCATATTAGGGCAATTGTAGACAGAAAAAAAATTTCAAATTTTGAAAAGTCAAAAATTTGATAGAAAATACTCAAATTTTGAGATTAATCTCAGATTTTCTAGAAAAATTTTAGAAATTTCGGAGCTTCTAAAGTCGGAACATTTTTGACTTTTCTAGAAAATCTTCGACTTTCGAAACTCAAAATTTCCTATTTGTTTCTGGAATTTTTTTGGGATTAATTTCAAAATGTCTGAGTTTCTTGGTGGAAAATTTCTCCGTTTTTCTACCTACAACGCCCATCACTTTTCGAGTTGCATCGTTTGATGACCGTGTCGGCAGCAGGCCTCACCAATTCGGCAGACTATATCCTCGCACTCCTTCATGTTGCCGGCTTTGAGCACAACACAACAAAACCCAGAGGACCAAGGGTTTTCTGAAGAATCTCTGTGAAAGAAAAGGGAAAAAAATGCATTACAGAAACAACCTTCTGGCACTGTTTCACCTCAACTTAAAGTGCCGATGCCTCGGATGTATTGGGCGTGTCGGTACTTACGCCACGCAGAAGGCGAATATCGTGTATCCGGGCTGAGCAAACCTCCCTACGCAAGAAACCTCTGGGTAGTGATGCTCAAACAGCTTCTGAGGAGACATGGATGCTATAAACATATGATAGAGGAGAATTTAATGTTATGGTGCTGGTATTTTCTTCTTACCATCGTACTATTTCTGTCCGTACACGTCAAGTGTGTTTCCTTTAGGTCTAATAGCACCTCCTAAGGAATACGTTACACTCAGGGCACATTAGTTCAACATATTTTACAATATGTAAAATATGCAGGCATTTGAGTCATCTCTCACCTTGCTTGGTTGGTTTTTATCCAACACCTGAGGAATTGCATGCTGCAAGACTTCCTTTCCTCCAAACTAAAAGCGGGGAAAACCAGAAGATGCATCAGTTTTAGCAAACGTTAGCAGCATTTTCAAGCAGAAAAGATTACCATTCCAATGTTTGTTTTCCCCAAGTACTTCACAATGTAGACAATTCTGTCGAGAGATTGGCGAGTTAAGTCAGGTGAGGTCAAATCTACGAGCTCTGAATAGGGTGTGTGAACACCTGCCTTCCCTCTTTGAGGCACTGGGAGGCGCCGGGAGACTTTTGACCGATGTTAGCTTGCTTTTGTTGGGGAGTGAGGCCAAGCTGCGCGTTGGGGTTCTCCGTCCTCAGGGCCCTCAAGATTTTGACGAGGGGACGATATATCGTTCCGTCCTGGGCCCTGCATCGCAGAATACGGATGGACAGAGGGCAGCCCTTGAGACGGGACAGAACAACTCCTGCCTGGAAAAGCCAGAAGAAATGGCAGAAAGCATCAGACCGCAGGACAAAAGGTTTAGGTTCGCCTTTATGCAGATGACACTTTTCTATCCGCAGCTAATGAAGACAAAAGAAAGGCAGCAATTTCCTCACTTGTCCGTTTTTGCAGTTTCTCAGGGAAGTCCCATTGATCTCATCAATGATGTCGCCAGAGGAGACAAACATGTCAACATGAGCCTGGCTGCCAGGCACCAAGTCCAGGATGAAAACACGCCCGTTTAGATACCTGAGGGGGAGGAGAAAACATGAGGGTGATGTTGCACAACCAGAGCAAATTGTTGCTTCTTTGTGCGGAGTTAAGACACAAACCTTAAAATCATCCCAACTTCCCGACAGGGCACGACCTCATAGGTGTCACACACCTAGAAACAAACAATCAGTCACGTTCTCCTGCCTATCGTTACGTCAGTTTTCCCACAATGCATTCCTGACTTTGGATTTGGTAAACCACATTGCAACAAATTTAGTGAATTTAGTGAGCTGTGAAGGACCAATAAATAATAGTGCATTATTGTATATTTATTGATCATTAGTGTCAAAAAACATGATAATAACAACAAACTAGTTAATGTTTTTTAAAGTTTTAGAAGTATTTTTCATGTAATAATTGTATAGAATTTCCACAACAAAATGTCACTAAAACATGTGACATGCAGCAACATGTTTTTAACTCAACTTTTATTGTCCTTTAAGTTGTGTCTGTGGGTCTTTAATGTATTTTCCGTAAAAAAATTAACATCCCACAGAAGAAAATGTGTTCATTCTTTGTAAAAAAGAATAAGGATACATTTTCTGCAGTAGATGTTCGTACTGACATCTGACATTTGCGGCTCTAAACGAGTCTCATTGAGCTGGACTGAGGGCAAAAATGACTTTGGATTGTAAAAGTTGCAGACCCCTGGTCTAAAACATGACATAAATTAAATATGCGTGATTTTGCAGTTCTAACGAGACAAAATACAGAAAAGTAAACTGGGAATGAAAAGATAACGCTTGTTTCCAGACATTTTTCAATAAAGTTTTGTCCTGGAGCTCTTACCGGTAGCAACCAACTCTCGTCTAGAAAACTACAGTTCTGTTTAAAGAGAAGCAAAAGACAATAAATTAATACTGGAACAAGTGAGAGCATCACCGCGTTACATGTTGTAGTTTTTCACTAACCTCCATGTCCAACTTGAACTCCATGTGAGAGAGCACCAGCAGCAGCGACATGAACGGCTCTGTGGGACCAAAAAACAAAAGCAGAGTTCAAACTGAAATGGTTACAAACCTCCTTGGCTTTGACTAGGCCACTCAATTTATTAAACATCTCACCGACAAATTCCTCATTCCTGAGGATTGATGACGTGGGACTGTACCACTGTAATCAGAGGATGAATAGACGTGTCAGTGAGGAGTAACGGATCAGTGAAAGCAAAGTGTTGGCAGCGTGTCTGACCTCCAGAACTCTGGGCGTGTGCAGCAGGTGGGTGAAGAACTGCGACAGAGTCCTGCGGCCGAGGGCCAGCCGCAGCAGGTATCGGCCCCGGCCCTGGGCTGAGATGAGCTTTCTGCAAACTCTGGTCTGCTCAACAGCCAGGGAAAGAGCAGAGAGCCTGAAAAAAAAGGATGTTAATAAATAATATCGGTCATACCAAGTCGGTATCGGATCGGAGCTGGCATAGCAAGATCGATGCTACAGTTTCAGATTCCATCTTGAAATTCAATTTTATTTTTGCATTGCAACTTAATGCCTCAAAGAGATCCATCCATCCATCCATCCATTTTCTTACACCTTTGTCCCTCAGTGGTTCCTATCTCCAGCTAAGAGGCGGCGTCACCCTGGACAGGTCACCAGTCTGTTGCAGGAGATTTGTCTATTTAGCTCTCAAATGTCAATTTTTGCATTTATTCTGTTTTATTCAGGAAAATGCACAGAAATTATGTTATTAAAATATTTTGTAGATTCCTAAAGATATTGATTTGAACAAAATAACTGAAAGGAAGAAAAAAAAACCCATGAAAAAACCTAAAGGTCAGAAGTTTGATCATAGTAAAAAGTATCTGTATCAGGTATTGGTGATACTTGGTATTGGTTTGATATCAAAATATCGCACATTTCTACTGTCAAACGGTCTTGTCTGTGTTGTTTTGTTTATATTCTTCTCCTCCGCTTAGTTTGAAATCTAAGTTATTTACACTTTTCAGCATTTATTTGAACTGAGTTATCATTACAAGTGGAGTATTTTATTTTCACTTACAAGTTCTTTGTCACTTCCCTCATGCCCTGTCAACTCCATCCAATTGGACTTTGTGTGTAAGTTTTTAATAATATTTGTTTTGTTTTTTGAGGAGCACTTGTCTGTAAAACTGCAGAATTTGTCAAGCTGGTGCCTACGGATTTTCATTTCTAAATCTGACTGTTGTGGTGCAAAATGTGTTATTTTGTTTTAACTGAACAGGAGTAATTATATACCAAGTAAACACATTCTTAAATTAAAAACATGTGCATGTGTCCCATATCTCAAGAAGCATTGACTACAATTTATTTAATACATTTTACACCCCTTCTGGTTATATTGTATTTATTAACATGCAACACTTTAGATGGAGTAGCTTGTGAGCAAATGAGCAATTTCTCGTTGGGAATCGATAAAGTATGTCCCACATCAAACTCAGCAGAAAAACAATAACAAACTGCAGGCAGCTCCCTCTACCTGCTACAGGTGTCTTGATGAGGAAGTTGCTCAAAGCACTGCCAGTAATCTCTCTGGACCAGACTGAGGACTGGCTCTGAGGAGAAACATTCAAAAACATTTAGAGGTCAAACATCCTTACAGGAACCGATGTGAGGAGGATTAAATATGGAGTGAGATGCTCACGCTGCAGCCCCTTTCTGAGGACCAACTCCAGCAGCTCGCAGCAGGAGGGGAGGTGAGGACTGGAGTCCATCACTACGCCTCCGTCTGACTGCATGTTCAGGACACACACTGACACACACACACACACACACACACACACACACACACACACACACACACACACACACACACACACACACACACACACATATTAGAGATTAAAACACACGGATAACATTGGACAATGTGATTAATGGTAACATTCAGTAGGTTGATAGCTGCAGAGGGGGTCAGCTGGTTGGTTATTATAATGGCAGGAAGACAGAACAGGCTCTTGTTTACAGGAAACAGGAAAAATGTTGATGAAATAACGTCACACCAATCACGAGGCCGCTGCTGTGGATGCCTACCTTTGAGGGAGGCGAGCAGAGGATCTCTGGGTGCCATGTTGGCATGGAGGGAGCAGCAGCAGCAGCCGCCGGTGTTCTGTGTTTTATCAGGAACCGGCGGCTTCTTGTCGTTCAGCCGCAGGGAGACGCGCTGCGTTCGCACTTCCGCGTGGCGAATAATACACGGAGAACATCCGGTGTCCTTTCCACCGCACCTGTCTGAGAGCCGCTCCGCGGGAACATGTAATTGGTAGTAACCCGGAGCCTACGGCTGGGGGCGCTGTTGCTGCAAATGAGAACATTAAAACAGCTGTTTTATTTGTTTTTGACAAACTTCGTTCTAGTTTGGTTACATTTCTTCTTTTTATCACCGCTCAGACATAATATAATTAAAAGTTTTCCAATCCATAATCGTGTTAGCATGATTTTTGGAGGTCAAATAGTTAGTTTTGATCATGTCTATGGTTTTGATTACTTTAAAGGTGAGGTCCTGTTAAGTCATTATCAGTTTTAAGTAAACTGTCACATGACCTCGAGCTTTTTGGAAGGTAAATAAATCCTCAGACATTGGCGCCCCCTGCTGGCCTGCTGTTCTTAAGCATCAACTAGCTAGTTTGCTTATGTATTGTTCCAGCTCTGGCTAGCTTAAAAGAGAGAAGGAAACAACATATAAAAAATCATATTCAAATATCAGAAAACTTTAAGCACACAAGGAAACCAAATAAATGTTGGTTCCAAAATGTATTTATTTCTTTTCTGTATTAAGTTTTCTTTTGTGTTTCTGACTCATCCACTCACTGAAAATACACACAGTGACTCACTGTAATGGACTTTGATCCTGTGGTGACAAATATAAAAGTTGTGTGGCATCATTATATGAAGGGTAATAAATGTTGCACTACTTTATAATCTAAGGAACCTGCAAATATTATTTAAAAAAATGGGCTGAGGATAAAACTGTGATCTTAGTTTGCTATTCTGCCAAATGGTGTACATGGTTCTATTCTGTAAAGAAAAATCAGTTTCACACAATTGCAAACAATTACTAAATAAATTAAACGCTTCTTTAGATCCAGTAATACCAACCAATAGGATTTAGATTTACTGTTGCTGTGAGACATTAATATGTAAGAGAAAGAATCCTCTCGGCATGATGCTGCCACCATTGTGCTTGATTCAACCTGAAGGTATTAACTTATTATCTGCTAAAGCATGTGTCAAACTGAAGGCCTGTGGGCCAAATCCGGCCCGCCATAGCTTTTAATGTGGCTCTCTGCAGACTAAATATTTGATTGATAATATTACATTTTATGTTATCAATCAAATCAATGCAGTTTTTATCCATTTACTGTCAAATTATATGAGTAAGTATATAATATAAGTAAGTTCCAGTACACTTGTATCAACAGCTGCCTCAGCCTTAATTGATGTCAGATTATAATCCATGATCTAATAAGAAGCCCCATTACAGACATAAATATTCGCAAATGTTTCCAAAGTAGTCCCACTAACGCTTTGATTCTTACTGCAAAAAAAATAAATAAAAATAAAAATAAATAAATAAATAAATCACAAAAACAATTTCGAAATTCTGGAGGGACTGAAAAGATGTTCAATATTATTTAATTTGAAGAATCAATTAATATTTCTAACAGTTTAACGGGTTTTATCAATACAGTATAGCACAACACCAGCACTTTAGGACCATTTATGAACTTGACTTGACCCAAAACAGAAACGAGTCTGTGCAAAAGAACTGTTGCATAAATTTGCATAGAGAATAATAAGAAAGCTAAATAAATACAGAAAGAAAACCTGCTCTTGATCCCAGACTAAAGTGATGATTTTTCTTCCGAATTGACAGCGACATGAAGCATGCATTAAGACAACAAAGCATTGGCAGTAGAAGCAGCCCGAGAATGTCCTTAAGCCATTAGGTGATCCAGCCAGAGCCTGGATTTAAACCCAATAGAAAATCTGTGGAAGGACTTAAACCTGATCTGCCTCGCCAAAAGTTCTATTTACTCGTTTAAGAAAAGAAAACAACTCTCCCATATGTGTGTGTATCGAATTCTACGGACTAAAACAGATGATACACAGGCTCATTTGGTGTGTTCTGGGCTTTGGCTGAGGCTAAAAGCGGTGTTTTCCGGGCTACAGCTCCCTCTGGCGGCGCCTCCGTGGAACTGCCGCCCCCTGGAGGCGGTGTCAGGTGGGGGCGCGCGCTCTGCTGTCTGGCTCCGCGGTTGAAGTGGATGAGCAGATGAGCGGCTCCTGTGGAGAATGGCGGAGCTCTGATTTAATCACTTTGGGTGAAAACTAGTGAGCAGACGAGCCGCGCGGAATTCCCCGAGGACAACAATTTCTCACAGAGAAAGGTGAGCATTTATATATATTTTCTTTAATTTAAACGTCAAGCTAAAACGAGAAAAGCGTTGTTGTTCCTAGGAAAATGGTAGAATTTCGCAAATAACTCATTTTTACCCTCCTTCTGACGCCGTTGTACCTCCGCTTTCGCTAAAGGAGGGTTTATTTATTTATTTCACCATTATATAAATATTCCCCACACATTTTTTTTTACCGTCTATTTAGACATGGAGTTGTAGGCAGAGGTTCACTTCTAAAATAGAAAGTCACTACATGTGTTTGTTCTGCGGTGATAATCCGGGATTTCCTTTAATCTTCCAGCTCCTCCCGGTAACCAACCACCGTTTCCATCAGACAGTGAGTGATAGTGGCAGCTGCCTGCCGTAACCGCACCGTGTCTCATAGTAACACTGCTATATAAAATATACATTGAGGAGTTATTACCGATTTTTAAAAGTACAAACAGACTTCTGTTTGTTTCTCCCCAACCAGATGGTGCCTTCTAAGTTGTACATTTTCTCAGGTGCATTTTTTTTTTGTAGTCTCCATGAATCCAGTTAAATGTCCACAGCAGCATCTTTTTTGGCCCAGCTTCCTTCTCTACATCACAGAACGAACCGCAAATCCCCTCAGCAACAAACTGGCATGCAGGGGCGACTGACTGCTGAATCAACAGCAAGCTGGTCCAACACCCCCCCTCCTCCCCCCTCCCACTCACCACCGCCTCTCCTTCCCCATTTATATATATATATAAAATCCTCTCTACTGCTGCCTCACAACTCCAGGGAAATAAAGTTGCAGTTTTCAAGCTCTGGATCAAGCTCCATCGACCCTGCGTGTCAGGAAAATCTTGTGACTGTGCATTATTTTTTTTTGGGATGGGGGGTGGGGGGGGTCTGTTTCTGTGGTGTTGTGGTGAGCAGAGTGGGCGGTCGGTCCTCCTCCTCCTCCTCCTCCTCCTCCTCCTCCTCCTCCTCCCTGGTGTAGTGATAATGAGCCTCTGTGGGCTCTGAGCGCAGAGCTGGGCTCAAAGTTCTGCAGTGCTCCTCTGTTCTGCTCCCCTTCTCTTTTGCCATCGCAAATAAATCTGCGTTTTGTGCTCTCTCATCACTTTTTCCTTTTTTTCTTCCTGCGAGGGGAGCTGAGCTGCAGTCGTTGAGGGTGGTGGTGGAGGGAGCCCCCCCCCCCTCCCCGCCCCCCCGAAGCTCTTGACAGAATGAGTGCCAGCGTACTAAAGCTGTTTTATTATCGCAGCAAAGGGCATCGGCCTCGCTCTCCGGCCGCCAGCATGATGAAAGGCTGCCTGCAGTTCCTTATCGAACCGGCCAAGAAGCTCAAGATCAGACTCAAGGTATGGACACCGAACTGACCGCACATTAACACGCAACACGACAGGCGGCCTGAGCTTCACATGTTTCATTCACACAGTCAAATTTTGCTGGAAACATCACTTCACTACGCAAGTTACTTTAGTCCTCAAAAATTCACAATAATTGATTTTTATTGGATACAGTAATAGTTGTTTTACAGCCATACTTTGGCCTGTTTTTTGCTCAAGTAAAAGTAATAAGAAGCAGCACATTAAGTGAGGCGAGAGTTAAAAAGTGTTTGGCAATAAGGTGAGTAACCGATGGAAACATCAATCATTCAGAATAAAGGGATTCTTGGAAATGTGTTTTAAAGATCAGAATAAAAAGAACTCATACAAGTGGAATAGTTATTTGTAAATAATGCAGATAAAAAACAATAAAATCAGGTAAAAAAAATTAATCCTAAATGAGTAAAAGAAACTTTACTAAGAGCTGCAGGTGTGTATCTGATGAGGTTTTTGGTTAAATCATTCAGTGACGTTATTCACATTGGGAAGAGAATCCAGAATCTTTACTGGAGTAAGAGTAGCGATACTTCATCACAAAGATACTGAAGTACAATTAAAAAAGTACAGCTTAGTAAAATACTCCTTAAAGTACATCTTTTTTTTCCACAAAAGGAGTTGCTAAAGTAAATAGAACTGAGTAAATTAGTTACTTTCAAACTCTGAAGTGGAAAAAAGCGGTTCAGACTTGCTGTTAGTTTCTTTTTTTTAATACAAACATAATTAACACGATAAATTAAAAGTTTTGTCAGGATTTTAAAACATATCAAACGATACAACAACTGCCCACAAACCTCCGGTCCTAAATCTGGTGTTTCTCCTCAAGGAGTCTCGTAAGAGAGTGAAGCAGGAGAAGAAGGAGCCGCTGGTGGAGAGCCAGCTGTTCATCATGGAGTTGGGCCGGGAGCTGAACAGAATCTGTCAGGTCAGCAAAACCATCATACAAAAACCATCAAACAAAAACCACCAAACAAAAACCATTAAACAAAAACCATCAAACAAAAACCATTAAACAAAAACCATCTCACCTTTTAAATTCACAAAAGTAGCAGTTATTCCCACAGCCACCAGCACATTGATTATTGTCGTTACATTAACGTCATGTATAGCATTTTTATTTATTTTTTAATTTTGGAGACTTTTATGAGTAGAGATGAGCAAAAATATATATTATACAAACCATATTTAGTTGTAATTTGCTTTTTTCCTGAGTTTCTGGTATTTAGTGAACAGCAATTTGACAGGAAAAATAAGGTGGAGAGAGAAAGGGTTGTCATGGCGACACTAATGATGTCAAGTCCTTATTGTGTTGAAGTTTATGACATTTTTCAGCTGTATTTTTACAGCTTCATAAATTATAAGTGGATATTAAAAGTTTATCTGCTCAGGTAGCCAGCCTACTGAAGGCTGTATATTAAATACACATCTCATCATTTCATCATCAAACATTTTAATTTTGTTGCTGAAACTATCTCCAAACAAGTTTTATTTTTTTTGTAAGTCAGTGAGAAGTATAACAGCCGTCTTTCAGCCAGCTGGTGGACAGTTCACAGCAACAGCTGTTAAAGGTTGTAGCATTACATTGGTAAAGTTTGACAAAGCCAGAGAAAATTCTGGCCAGTCAACTCTTCAACTTTGGTGAGGAGTTAAGTGGCTTTGAAACCGTAACCGAGTTTTTTGGTAATCGCCAGCTGTGGCTTTAAAACATGGCGGCTCAGTCTGGTGTCATGGTTTTCCCAGAGATCCAACATCCTGAGCCACATCTGGACCGGCGAGGACATCTGGCCTGCCAGCGTTTGCAGAGACTTCATCGTGGACTGGGCTGCCATTTTGGAAAAGAGAGTCCAGGTGCCAAAGAGGCGTCAAACTGGAAAAAAACCCCAAAAGTCTCCTGGTTTTTCTCAAAACGTTTCCGTCTCTCATGTAGCACAAGATCATGCCGTCCGAGTTCCAGTACGAGAAGCCGGAGAAGAGGGACTGGAAGGGCCACCTGCTGTGCATGCTGGAGTCGGAGGGCGAGTACGACATGGGCCCCTACAGGAGGGTCATCTTGGACTGGACCCGGGAGATTAAAAGCAGGGCCCAGGTGAATGTCCACAAAGCTAACAGTATGTGATTAAAGTCTGACCCAGTTCTCTGCTCATGTCTGATGAGGATGATTAGCCTGGATAATCCCAAAGTCATATCTAGTCTGGAGCTGTCAGCAGTCTCTCTGTGGTGTCTGTCCGTTTGTGTCCAGCCTCCCGTGTGGCCAGGCGAGCCGGTCCTCATGATGCTGGACGATCTGGAGCTCCAGTGGAAGAGAGGCCGCCTCCCCAACCTGCTGCCAGCCATGGAGCTCGTCATGCTGGCCGTGCTGGACGCCGACAGCCCAGTGAAGGTCTGAACGGGTGTCGGTTCCCCGCTAACATTCAGAGCTGCTAGTGGAGACGAGCTCACAGCCAAGTAGAGTAAAAACACAGCAGCTCTGTTTCCACTCCAGTAGCAATCGGCTCATAAGTGGATGAAACGCTGCATGTGAGCTGCTGTGTGACGGCCGGTCATTCTAATCCTGTTACCTGGCTGTCCAGTTCACCTTGGCCTGCTTTAGCTTCGTGTCTCTCTCTGTGTGTCTGTGTAGGAGGATGTGACCAAGCAGTGGCTGGTGAAGAAGCAGAGGAGCCAGAGGATTGGTGAGTGGAACAGAGATGAACCCCCACAAGTCAGAACTGAAGTTTTTCTCATTTAAACGATTTTTCATTCTTTCAGATGCGATGCGCTACATCCCACACGGAGGTAAGTTCACATGTTCAGGTGCTGTGGGAGGAAGTCCTAGTTTGTCAAAATGTACAGAAGACTGTCTGCAGTTAATACTACTTTAAAAAGTACTTTAAAAACTTTTTACATACGGAGTGTATAAAACAACCTGAGTACTTCTAACACTTTATTCCCAGTTGCATAATGATCCTGCACAATGCAATCACAACTTCAACATGCAGCAGCAAAATATAAGAGGGAAAAGAGGAGAAACGCTTAAAAAAAACACAAAGGAAATAAATCCTCCATTTTGTGTCTAGTTTGGCCCTTTAAGTGTGGATGACTTACGTAAGGAGGACATTTTTCTGGCACACACTTCTTGACACTAAACATTTAAAAAGTGTTTCATGAAAAGACTCCACATCTTAAATGACTTTGATTCTTAGTGGAGAAGTGAATCATTTCATGATTAGGATTTGTTTTTATATCTCTTATTTAAAAATATTAAAAAATGCCCGGTGTTAAAGTTGTACAGAATAATAAGCAATGCCAGTTGTCCAGAGAATAAATAGGAAAAGATACCTAAGGTACAGATGATCATTGGTTTACTACGTCATGTTTATGTGTGGTAATAAAAGTGTCAGGCAGCAGCAACACCAAAGCTCTGGCTGAGAGGTTATACTTCATAACTATTGGGATTATATATCATGAAGTAATTCACAGCCCTCAATGAACATAAACAGCTTAGTGAGTAAATCCCCACTAAGGCTAATGACACCTTCTGCAGCTGTGAAGCCATGAGTCTGTACAGTAGCTCAGGGGACACAAAAACAAAATCCACCTGGTTAGTTCTCATTTATTTAGGTGAGATAAAGTCGATCCATCTGTTAGCTGTTGCTGGATAAGATATTATATATTTAAGCAAGGTGTGACTCATTTGTTTAAAGTGCTGCTTGTGACTGGACAAGGTGTTCCTGACCTCCAGGTAAGTTATAATGGACCAACTGGGAGCAGCAATGGTTTACATCCTGAATGTCGTCATTAAGACACAATGTTTCACGTTATATTGTACAAGATATTGCTATGTTATTAGGGCAACATGTTGCTAATTTACCCAGGTGATGTATTGCTTAATTAGGCATTCATTGTTTTTTTATTTGGCTAAGGTATTGCTGATCTAGCAAGACTCTATTGTTTGTTGTTTTATTTTTTACATTTCTGGTCCAGTATTGAATGGAAATTATGAGTTAAAAGTGGAAAAATGCAACAAATAGAAATGACACTGAAGCCAGGAAGTTCATAAACCAATTAAACTTTATTGGGCTGAGCAGGTTAATCCCAAATATCACATTGATATAAATTGTGGACTTTATTATTTACTGTTGGTCATCAGAACAGTTGTGTTTTTTTTTGTGTGTGTTTTTTTTAAATCTGTGATTAAGAATACAAAATCATCATTAGCAAAACTTTAAAATACATTGTTCTTCTTTATAGTCTGGAACTGGATTTGCGATGCCTCAGGTATGAAACGCCTTCATGTTGTTGGTCACATTTCCAGCTTAAATCTCCTACATGCTGGTTTCTGTCGGCTTCGTGTCTCCAGAGGATGTGATGCTGGACTCAGAGTCTGCCAACCCCAACCTGCTCATCTCCACTGACGAGAAGCGGCTGCGGTGCGGCCTGGAGCGCCGCGCCGCCCCGTCCTGCCCGGGACGCTTCGACGGCTGGTGGTGCGCCGTGGGCAGGGAGGCCTACTCCTCCGGACGCCACTACTGGGAGGTGGAGGTGGGCGAGAGGGACTGGCGTCTGGGCGTAGCCAAAGCCTCCGCCGTGAGGCAGGGCTTCCGCTCCCTGAACACGGACACGGGATACCTGACCATCCGGCTGGAGAGGGGCACGGATCTGAAAGCCCTGACCGTTCCCGCCACCCTCTTACCCCAAAATGCGACGCCCAGAAAAGTCGGGGTGTATCTGGACTATGAGCTGGGCCAGCTGTCCTTCTACGACGTGGAGAAGCGATCGCACCTGTACACCTACAATGAGAACTTCACAGAGGAGCTGTACCCCTTGTTCGGGACGGTGGAGGTGGTCAAGGACCTGGTGGTCCAGGCGGCGGGCGTCCGGCAGCCGTGCCTCTGCCCCGGGCCGTGCCTGTGGACCTGAGTCGCTCGACGCTCGTCGGTCTCTTCAAACCTGATTCTCGGCAGCCCACCGAGTCGGCGCCGCAGGCGTGACTCTCTCTGTGAGATCAGGATCCAGAACTGCCATCCATCCACATTACAACTTTGTGTTTCTCTGCCTTCATGGAGACATAGTGAATTTGACTCTTTGTATTTTACTTATAAATGTTTTAAGCATCAGGTAAAAACAGCCATTTTTTGGGTGATTTTTCACTCTGACCTTTTTGAGAAACATCTAGAACATTAAAAACATAACATTAGATTTTCATACTACGCATTTTTATCGTACGTTTTTCATGACCTGTTGAAGTTTAAAGTGGGAGCAGAAAGGCTCTTGGTGCGGTCAGGCTGTCCCTGTGTGTATTAGCAAGCGCTCCTCTGCAGATAATCAGACTGGACTGACGCATGTGAGCTCTTAATCTCTGCGTGATTCTTCTTCTAAAGCTTCCTGCAAACATTTCCAGGCATGAGCTTGTTTACGCATTCAAGCTGTTGTTTTTGTGCTAAATATAACCACGGTAAACATGAATAAATTAGAAACGTCCCATTTTGTCTGTCATCTCCCACATAAATAATGCAGTCAGTCATTAGAAGAAGTCAATGTTTTTAATATAAATCTTTATTAAGTGCAATATAACTGATGTACAAAAAATGCTTAAAAATGGACCTGCTTAAATGGGAATGATACATGATGAGTAAAAATTGTCTGAACTGTTCAACTTATATCTGTATATTTATGAAAAAAAAATCTGAAAATGTTTCCAAAAAAATATTTCTCATGAACCCAAAGTACAGTAGAACCTGCAGCAAGCAAATACAATCTTTGTCTTCAAACATACTTTCTCTGGTATCATGTCTTCCATTAATCTACTGAACCAAAGCAATGCTGAATTAGCCACATAAAGAAAATGCATAAAACTGTAGCTGTAATGAAGTGCAGACCTTTTAAATGCACAAGCATGTTTCATTTGATTCCTTGTTAAACTCATGCCTGCCCTGGGCTGGCGACCAACTAGTGCGGATGTAAACAACCAGAACTGTAAAAACTGAAAATTTATGAGTATATCTTGAATGGAAAAACCCCCAACAAAAAATACATTTTAATACAATAATTTATAAACAAAAGCCCTTTAAAATTCCACAGTGACAGTAAAGATAAACCTTTCAAACATTTTAATTTTAAGATGAAAGTTGGATGACAGGATAGGGATGTTATTTTGTATTATTGAGTCATTGTTTAGGATATAACTTCTTTAAAAGGCTGGTGTGTTAGCGGATGTCGGCCAACAGAGGGACTATTCTCACATGAAGTTATAAACCCTAGAGTAAGAAGTCAGGAACTACATTAAAGTGGGAAAACTGTGGGGCAAAAGAAGTCGACCACAGTTTGTAACAGTAAAAAGTAGCCTTTACTTTCTATTTTATTTATTTGGTTGCAGTCTTACCCTATACACACATACATGTACAAACTCTGAAACACTTTTTTGCGCTTTGGTTTTGTGATTAATTCTCAGGCTGGATGTTCCTAAGACTCATAAAACATTCTCTTTGTGACGGTGGACGCTCCTGTGACGCTCCTCTGAACCACTTCCCGAGTGACCTGACGGCTCACCATGCTGCCCGTCTCCGTGTGCTGAGTCATCATCATCCCATCTGTTAACAGAGCAGCTCCAGCTTAAAACGTGAACACACTGAATTATCAGACAGACAGGATCCACTTCTTTTTTCTCTTACCTGAGAAGTAGGGATCGTTGATCATGGTGTGGGAGACGTTTGTTCTTGTGGTCATTTCTGAAGGCATTAGGAAAACTTCCCTCCTCGTCACTGATTGGCTGTTGTACTGAGTCAAGGCACCTACAGGAAGCAGTGAGGGCCAAGTTTAATGAAACTCTGGATTTTAGATGGCAAAGGTTTCATTTGATACCAAACTGTTAAAATGTATTTCTTATTAATTCTTAAGACATATTGCTGCAAAACTTGAACAGAGAGCAAAACAGCCACTGAGTCAAAAGAGAAAATCAAGTGCAGAAGTACAAACTTCAACTTCACCATCATTGCACATCTAGAAACTGATTTTTTTGTTTGTTTGTTTTTTACCCATTTTTCTTTACAAAATGCTTCCTACTCAGTTTGAATGGAGAACAATTGTGGACAACAATTTTTAGGTTTTGTCGCAGAGTCTGTTCAGCTCAGCCTGAACTTTGACTAGGCCGTGAGCATCATTTGATCTAAACCATTCAATTGCAGCTCAGGTTAAATGTTTAGGCTTTATGTCTTTGCAGTTTCCGACAGGCTTTATTCTAGAATTGTCCTGTATTTAGCTTCCCGTTGCTGGTGAAGAACCAACACTGCTACAGTCTGATGCTGCAGGGAGGGGATGGTGTGTCCAGCCAGAGTAATGATCTGTTTTAACTTCCTCCACACACCAAAAAATAAAGTTTGTGGCTATAATGACAGATATTGAAAAGTTTAAGAGCTATAAACATGTCCACCATTCCTTCACCATCTCCTACCTCCATCCTGAGACTCGATGGTGATGATGCCCTCTCTCTCGGGACCAAAACCCTGCGTGGTCTGAGCCTGAACCTTGAACTTGTACGGGACGTTCTCGGTCAGGTTTGGGACAGTCAGACTGGTCTCAGCGTTGTTACCGCTTACATTGAAGGAGCGCATGTCGCCTGGACAGAACAGAATCATGATTAAACACAGATACTGGAAATGTGCACAGCAAAAATAGGAGATTTTTTTTGTTTATTTTGCTTCACCTCCACCATGTAGCTGTTCACAGGTGACCCTGTAACTCAAGATGTCCCCGTTGGGCTTCCGTGGTTTTTCCCAGGTGAGCTGCAGTGAGTCAGGGCTCAGAGCTGTGAACACTAGCGGGCCCGGAGCACTGGGCGTACTCAGGGTGAACGGAGAGCCTGGACAGAGGTCACATCTTAGGTAACGCAGTAAAAACAAACTTTTCTCCGAGTTAGGAGTGCAACGCAGCGGATCCGGTACCTGGCATGGGACTGAGGGGACTCTTGGGGTCCACAGCTGACTCGATGGTGATGACTCCCTCCCGTTCTGGACCCCAGCCCTCCTGACTCTGAGCCTTCACCTTAAACAGGTAGGAGTGGTTGGGCAGCAGGTCATGGATGACCACAGAGTTCTCGGCCGGGTTCGTCACATTGAGGCGCTTCGTCTCTCCTACGGGAGACAAAATGGCGAGCAGGCAGCATGGTGGTTACAGTGGGAATACCAGACTGATCTGAGAGCGTCCCAAAGACGACGACACTGAACGGACCTCCGGTGAGCAGCTGGTAGAGGACACAGTACCCCAGAACGTCTTTCTCACAGTGTGGCTCCTGCCAGCTGACTTTGAGTGCAGTCGGTCCCAGAGCAGAAAACACCAGCCTGCTGGGCGAGTCTGGGACGCCAGGAGAGAGACGGGCATCTGGACGGAGACAGACAGGTTCATGTGAGAAAACATCAGAGGAAGGTCGTTTGTTTCTGTGTCTCAACCCAAAAAAGGAATAAAAGTAATAATAAAAAAAACCATAATGGTCTAATCCAGGGGCGGAGCTATAGTGGGGACTGGGGGGGCGGCCGCCCCCCCAAACCAGGCCGGTGGGGGCCCGGGTCCGGAGGAGCCAGGGAGGGAGGAATGGATTCACGTCGCTCTAATGTCGAACTATAGACCGAGAAAGTGAGAAAGTGCGCCCCCGCCTGTTGAGAATGGTGTATTCCTCTCAGTATTTCTTCCGTTCGCATTCTTACTAATGCCACCCTGGGCAACCGCCCTTATCAAAAACTGCCACCGACAAAGATGGTTGCACTTTGCAACGTGGCGAATGCGTCCACTGCCTTCATGCATGAACGTGGAGGACTTACCATGGAGAACTCTGTCCAGGCTGTATAGGGCTTCATTGACCTCTGACGACTGAGTCCTGGCCCTGGAGCCCTGAGACAGGCTGTAGCTGTACTGGGTCTTAGAGTTGCTCTGCAAGCCAGCGTAGCCGAACCCACCTGATGGCGCTTTTAGCAGAGGGAGGAGGAAGAAGGTGCAGGGAGGACGAAGAACACAGAACAGCAGAAAGGGAGGGAAGTAAACAGAAAGCAGAGCGATAGTCAGCATAGCAGCCCCAACCCTGCTGACAGACGTCCAAGCCGTCAGTTTCATGCGCTCACACGGTTTACCTGCCATGTCTGAACAACTATCACACGCCAAGATAAACGTCTGTCTTCTGCAGAGACAGGAGGAACTAAACGCCGTAATAATTAGTGAAATCAGCTCAGAGGCTTGATGGGAACTCACTCAGATCTGGGAACTTATCGTCTCCTATGACGATGGAGTCCCGGATATTTTCATCTGTGTATCCTCTGTTCTCTGAGCGCTTCCTCATCAGGACTTCGGTTGTGTGGATCCCCCCTCCGATCATGTCCTGTCTGCGGGGGCTTCCTGCATAAGGATAGAGAGAGAGAATGCATTAGAGCTGAGCTGATTGATCCAAAGTAACAATAATATCGACACTAATTGGATATCAGTATCGTATTGATACTGCCGTGGTAAGATTGAGACTTTAGCTTCTGATTCCCATTTGAAATTTATTTTAGTGTTGTAGTTTCTCTAGAAACTAGAAAATAAGTTTTTATTTGTTCTCAAATGATAATTTTCGCACATTATTTAAGACAAATGTACACGTAAGGCTGGACGATATGGGTGAAAAACACATCATGATGCAAATGTCTCACATCAGGCAATATGTCAGTAATTATTCAGGGGTTTTTTGTTTTAAATATCAGAAATACTGTCAAAATGGTGACGTGACTTTCCTGTTATATCCACAGGTTTCACTCCCTGTCGTTTCTATGAAGAACGGTGGCAAAATTTGAAACCGCTGCTGTTACCCAATATGTTGTTGCCAGGTAACCAAAGAGTGAGTGAGTTAATTGATGCCACTCGCCTAGCTTAGCTGCCTGTGAGAGGCTGGCCTTTCCTCCGCCTACATTGCCCAGAATGCTGTGCGGTTCTGCGTTGGAGTTCTTTGAATATTCTAACAGATGTATTATCTATTGATATTGACCATGTGTCTATCACGACATATAATCTTATTGATTTGTGGTCCGGCCCTATGTGCCCCATGTGCTTTGTTTTTCTATCGTTACCTTTTGTCACGTTGATTGGTGTCTACAAAATACTTTAAAAGCATAAAAACTTTGTCCAAGCTCAGCACAGCAGCTGGCGTCCATCTTCCTTACCTGGCCCAGTCATGTAGGTGGTGTGCATCTCTGTGCTGAAGGAGCCGCCCGCTCCGCCTCTGTAGTTGGAGCTCAGAGTGGACATGGGAGAGGATGACGCTGAAAGGTTGCGGGTTGTTGAGCCTCCCGGGAAAAGGAAGTTCTGTTCCCACCTGCCGTTTGACATGTAATCTGCAAGACACAACAATCAGAGACAGACTGGTAAAAATACAGACCGTCATCTTTTAGCAGCTTACACTTCTGTTGATGGGAAGCACCTAAAAAAAAAAAGGAATTTTACACCCAGATGAAATTATACACAGATAGACTCATCACTAATTAGGTAGTTTCTGATGTCAGTTGGTTTTAGTGGATTTAATTTGGGGGGATCAGAGAAAAGAAGTCTGAATATAAATGTACGGCACACTGTAAGTTTTATATCTGCAAAATTCGTGTTGAGTTCATTTATTTTGGGGCCATGTTAAGATCATGAATATTCTTTAAAGGTTAATTGTGCCAGAATGTATCATTAAAGCTCCTTAAAAAAAACTGTTAAAATATTAATAAATAGCTGAGTCTGCATTTGATAAGTATTTCTTAAAATTAAAACGTACTGACATTTTGACATTGATCAGTCACACCATTGTTTTTGTGATTATTTTGCAATCAAAATCACAGACTTTGTGGTGCCAACTTAGAAATATTTGCAATATTTATGTATGACTGTAAATGTGAGCTTTTGTTATTCGCTGTATTAACTGTAGCTTGACATCAAGTAAGGCTGAGTATGAAATACTGCCACCTGCAGGTGGGAGTTAGCGGTCAGAATGTTTTTGACCATTCTTACAGAAAATTCGCAATGAATCTACAATTATGCAGTAGCGTGGAAAAATGCAGGGCTCTGCTGTTTTAGTGGGAATTTCAAAACAGTGGAGGGTTTGATTAATATAATTTGGAGGTGAACCAATAAAACTGCTTTAATTTGATTGATAAAGTAACATTTTAAAGTAACATTTAAGCGCACAACTCTTTTCTTGAAGTCAGGCCTTGAGTTTGACATGTACATTAGTGAAAAACTGGAGGATGAACACATAAAAGAAGTTTATAAGGCAGTGTAAATGTTTCATGAGGTTTCATAGTGCTTCCCATCAAAATGCGCACATCTGAAGAAGAAGAAACCAGTAAAGTTCTCATCTTTGCAACAAGAAACGCATCCACCCCCCCATGTACTGCAACACAGCAAAAAGCTTCCTCCAGATCACCACCCACTCCAGTGGGGTGCAGAGAGGACAGACAGGGGCGGGCACCTGGAAAAGCCCCTCCCCTTTGTATCATCAACTGGACGCATTGGGGCAGTTGATGCCAACGCTGGTGGGAGAACAGGTGGGAAAAAGGTGCAAAAAAAAAAAAGGACGAGGACTGGCCGTGCAATAAGGCATGCTCACTGTCTGCCCGACTCTATTGGTCGATCCGGTGGGGCGGTCTTCACCTGGCAGGGGCGTGTGGGAGGAGGAGCTGGGGTGGGGCTTCTCGTCTGAGCTCATCTCTGTGTCTGTGCTGAGGCGACTGGGGATGACCTCCACTCGCTGTTTCCATGACACCTGACGGAGTTCCAGGTTTGACCCCACCAGCTTGATATGCTGCCAGCCTTGATTTGGTGGTCACAGAAGCAGCAGCAGCAGCAGGACGGGCAGGATAGATCGGCAGGGAAGAAGGGCTTGTTTAACTTCACAGTGAATAACAACCGACTTTTACCTCAGCTCAGAGAACAAAAGTCCAGATGAGGGCTGCAGCCAACCATTACTTTAACAATTGGATAAGAAATTGGTATATTTCATTTCACCACCAATGCCTTTTTTACCCAGCATTATAAACACATTAAAAGATGAAAATAAATAATTTAATTAGTTTTTTAAATACCATACATTTTAGAATCTGTATACTATCGTTAACAAGATTACTAAACTAGTTCACCATTATTTCAGTAATTGATTCATGATGATTAATTGTTTCAGCCCTAGTTCAAATTGTTTCAAAGGTGACGAGTAACTTCAGCAGTAAACTCCAGAACAATAATCAGAAGCAACTGGATAGAGAGCTTGAGGTTAGTCGCTGTAAATCATGTGCGTATATATGGGGATTGATCTGGAGCGTTGCCTTCAGGTAAAATGTCTGCCAGATGGAGGTGATGAAAAATGCAAAAAGATTTCACCTCTGATACTTCCTGCTTTCTCAGCTTTTCTGAAAATGAGGACGGGCTCTTATGTCAGGTCTTTCTAACATCCCACGTAGAATATCTGAGAATTAAAAACTGCTTCGAAAAACTGAAAGGGTCTTTATGAGGCGATAATTTCAAAAAGGAAATAAAAGAAACGGGAAAATTACTTGCAATAGTCATGTTGTTGTTCCTGTCTTTAGCATTTCCTGTCTGTCTAAGGAGCAATGAAACCACTGCATGATTCATGCCACAAAGCACAGCAAATACTATTATTTCCTTGGTGAAATATGCATCAGAATGTGCACAGGCACAAGAGTGAGTACACCCAGCCTCAGTGTGTGCAGATTTATTACTAGTTGAGAGTTTCCACATTTTTTGTAACATTATAACCACACAGGTTGCTGTATTTCATCTGCAATCTGTGAGACAGATCACCATGAATTTGTGCATATCAAAGTGAAAAATAATACTATTTTTTTTCACCATTCTGAAATGCATGTGTGTGACCTAAACAGAAACATTTGCCTTTTTCAAACTCAGTCCTTTTTTGGGACGGTTATGTGCAGAAATGTCAACTTTTATATGGCAAATTAAAAAGCTCAGAACATTTTTGCCACAACTTCTGTACATCTGTAACAAAACATCACAGAAAAACTGTCTATACCTTTATAAAAACCCACTGTGACAAATTGCTTTGTGTGACAATGTTTACATTTAGGTCAAAAAATAAAAATTATTTGGTAGAAATACATCAACATTTGTTGTTATGAAATCACAAATAGGGGCGTCAATATTTGTGTGCAGCTTTGGTTCTCGGTACCCACCATCACCAGAAACGCT
Source organism: Micropoecilia bifurca (assembly GCA_903067075.1). Classification (NCBI taxonomy): domain Eukaryota; kingdom Metazoa; phylum Chordata; class Actinopteri; order Cyprinodontiformes; family Poeciliidae; genus Micropoecilia; species Micropoecilia bifurca. The sequence continues at coordinate 26,742 of CAEGAF010057977.1, read as the reverse complement.
TGGCGACTTGGAGCTTGTTGGTGACTTCAGCACATCGTTGCTGTACATCAGGTAGCTGTCATACTCGTCTCCTGCCTCAGCGTCCACAATAGGAACGTCTGGAATGATGGGAACTACAGACGGAAACAAAGAGGAGTTAATGTCTGTCAGAGGGAGCGAGGCTGAAGAACCAGACGTGTTTGGTACAAACTCACTGGACATAGGTCTGCTGGGCTGAGACGCCAAGTTGATGGTAGCGTCTCTGAAGGGGCCCCAGCCTACGCTGTTTTGGGCACGGACCTTGTACTGATAAGTCTGGGCGCTCTGGAGGTTTTCTATCAACAGCATTCGTTTCTTTGGGTTGTCGATCTTTACTTTTTTGGCTCCTCCGACTGGTTCTGTTTAAAGAGAAGACGGTATTACACTGGAAGTGGATGGTCTAGGTGTAGCTTGAGCATTTCGAGGAGAATCTCTTACTCATTTCGTCATCGATGGGCGTGTAAATGACCTCGTAAGCTGTAATGTCACCGTTGGTCTCTGCAGGCTCCGCCCAGCTGATCTGAGTGACGGTTGGACTGATGACATTGAAGGCCAGACGACCGGGTTCTCCGGGCGCTGCAGGGAAACAGACGGGTGACTTTCAACTCCACTTAAAGGACACACAAAAAACTTTCATCGTAGTGCAGTGAATGTCCTGCATGTTCAGCTTAATCTGCACCAGACTTTCTTCTCCAGAGTTTTGAGAGATTACCGTCTTCTAGTGTTTGACAGCTAACGATGTTGGTGTCAGGGCCTTCTCCCGTTGAGTTGTAGGCGCAAACTCGTGTCTCGTAATCGCAGAAGGGTAACAGATGAGTCAGCTCGGCTTGAGGCGTCCTCACGTCAAGGACCTGGGCGTCTTTCTCAGGGTTGCCGTAGATCCAGTACTTCACCTAAGACGCACATCATGAGTCACACTCATGATACGATCGATTCAAACTGGAATGAGGCAACTGGTCAGCTCGGCGTACCTTGTATCCCACGGTGTTACCTGGTGGTGGATCCCAGTTCAGATGGATGTTTCTGGGACCGGTTGCTTTGGCCTGGAGGTTTCCCGGGGGGAGGAGGCGACCGCCAGGGGCGGCGCCTCTCGGGCTTACGTAGCCCTTCGACTGCATCTGAGCAGTTTCTGGAGATCTTGGTTCTTGAGGAACAAAATAATATCCAGAGAAATAAAATAAATACGGATTACTGTATAGTATCTAACAAAAGGGACATTAGTTAAATTCTGTGAATTGTAAAAGTTTTCATACTCCTTGAAGTTTTCCAAATTAGTGGGATTTTATATGACAGACTGACATTAATTTGAGAATAAATGTGAAATAGAATTAAATTATACTTTGTCTTATATTTTTTATGAAAAAAAAAAATCAATGTGGCCTGCATTTGTTAAAAAACAAACAAAACACTGGTCTTTTCCAGTAGTCATTATATATATTCCATACAGCGGATCAATAATTGCTCAATCAATAATTGAAATGGTTCATTTTCCAGACACCAATAAACATTAACTTGTTGCCAAAAACCGCCTGGATGTTTTTTAAGCTCTTGGGCAGTACAAGAGGCAGTGCAGACCCAAATGGAAGTAGAAAAATGTCCAAAATGCAAATTCTGCATAAGAACTCCCCTTAAAAAAGAAAGTAAAAACTTTCTTTTTTGCTGTTTTATCAGGCATAAACCCAATAAAACACATTGGAAAATGAGACAATGTCTTTTAAGGGGTATGAATACGTTTAAAAAGAACAGGAACTGATGCGATGTAGTTATGGAATAAGTATTATATGAAAGATCTTCTCATATCACCTTCTGTGATATTCACAACGGTGTTCTTCCTTTCCCCAACAATGGCATTGGTGCTGGGATCGTACAGCTCCAGCTGGAAGGTTTCTGGCTGGGCTGAGCCAGGGAAGGGTTCGATCACTATATTCTTCTCCGTTTCTCCTGGATCGAACTTCAGAGAACCAGAAAGATCAAAGCGCTGGGACTTCTTGGTGCGCCACTTGACCGTGGCGGGGCTTTCTTCATTGCTGGAGCGCACCACCGCGATGGGGTAGGTCTGATCTAAGGTGCTGAAGTTCTGGTTACCTTTCTTGAACAATATCACACTCGGTTCTTAAGTAGACAAAGAAAAGATATAAAACAACTGGAGTCAATAACAATGGCAGCGCTGTCAGACATAGTCCAAACACCTCTCCTTTCATTCACCTTGTGTGTCTGCGATGGTGACCGTGGTTCTTGGGTATCGTCCCAGCTTGGCACCCTGGCGTGGGTTACTGAGGTCCATAACAAACTGCTTGATGGGTTTGTCTTCCAAGAAGCCATCTTTCTCACTCAGCTCCAGCAAACGGACAGGAACGATCTTTTGCGTCTCACCCGGAGCGTAGGACAAGTCTCCTTGTACACTCATGTAGTCCTAAATCCCAAGCAGGAAGAGCTCTTAGTGGTGGTTCGTTCGACCAGGCTGGACTCCAAGTGCCAGTCCTGCATAGGGTTTCACACATTATGCCAACACAAAACAGGAAACGCAAGTCTTCTTACCTTCTTATTCTTGGCAGAGAGATCTTGAGTGCTGTAGGTGACCTGTGTGCGTCCATCCTCGATGATCTCTCTGCTGATGGGGATGTGTGCCACACCATCCTTTCTGCTGTACGTATATTTCGGTTGGAGGAAGGAGAAGATGCTTGTAGCTACGATGACAGAGGTAGAGATTCAATGAAAGCCATCCATACGCAATAATATTAAAATGTTTCATTCCAATACAACCAATTTTCTGATGGAAACCTCTGACGTGATTTCTCACCGTGCTCTTTGATGATGGTTATGTTAACGAAACGCTTTGCAATCGTTGCAATGCCCAGCGGCACATCTCTGGCCTCCACTTTCAACTGCTTCTTGTCATCGTCGTCGTCCTTGACGAACAGCGGAACGTGAACATCCACCATCTCCACGTCCTCCTGGAACTCCACGGCTCCTGCAGCCTCTGCAGGGGAGTAACGGATTCACTAAAGATGAATTGCACCTTTTCTACTGGACTGAACCAGAAGATATTCAGTTGCACCGACGAGGAGCAGCATGGCTTTCTGAGAGGCACATGCTAGGAGGCTATATTTTATTTCTTAATATAGTGTAAATTGTATAGTAGGATCTAGTTTTGTTTTGTTTTCCTTCTCAGTTGGTGGTGGAAATGCTTCCTTTAGCTGTTTCCCAACCGCCAGTAAAACAAAGAAGAAGAAGGAGAAGGATGGTTTTCTGATCATGGATGGATTTCATTTGGTGTCTTGGCTTCCTACCACCTCCCTTTCTGCATCTGTTCAATACTTTTTCTCTGTGTCAGTTCACATTACTACACATAACTTATTTGTTTTGGTTTCTTTCTATACACAGATTACTTGGGTTGTTACCAACACCTAGCGAAAATTTCACGTCAATAGCACCTTTAGAAATATGTTTACTATAAAATAATACTTACTTATTTTTACTCGCTGTGTACAATAGATTAATACAAAACAACCTCAAACAACAACAGCTTCAAAAAACAGCTATAAAACTCAAAGTATAGCTACATTAAACACTTGCCACTTTTGAAAGATTAAATATTTCATCTGAGATTGCACATTAAATAATAAAAAACTTTAGTTTTTATTAGTTGTATTACTAACCAACAAAATTTTATCTGTTATCATAAAACCTGATAATTGTTTTCTCCACTGAATTTTGTTTTTGACAAAATGGGGAAAATATGAATAGTTTTTCAAGGCAGCAGGCTATTAGCTCCCTGATAGTGTCACACCCAGACACAGGTACGAATGCTGGCCACATACCTCTGTCTGTGGCTACAGTGTAGTAGCCTGGGACCACTTTGAGGTCCCCAAAGTTTCCGGACTGGACGTTCTTCTCGGTAAGTTTCACTATGTCTGGGTAGGCTCTGCGGGGAGCTGACAGCACAGTGTCCATGATGGTGTAGTTCTCCCTGAGGAGATCAGATGAGACAGAGAAATCTGAATAAAAAAAACACCCAAAAATCATGACAACATTTAAAGTGAGTTTAATGTTTTACCTTTTTCCAGCATTTTTCTGCTGTCTGTAAAAAAACACGTATATGTCAATTTATGACTAGAGATACTTTATTTTAATATAGATAGGGCTGGGCAATAATCAATAATAACATATAACGTTTGACACGTGATCAGTATTAATAGAAAATACGTCCAGTAGAATATTAAATAATTTAACTGAACTCTGATCCAGAACCGCACAGCATTCTGGGTAATGTAAGCAGAGGAAAACCTTTAGCTGCTCAACCTCTCACGGCTAGCTAAGTAAAGTTGGTAGCATCAACTAATTCACTCACTCTTTGGTTACTTAGCAACTCACTCACTCTTTGTTACCTAGCAACAACCTGTTGAGTGACTTGCACAGCAGCAGTATCAGATTTTATCACTGTGACTCATAACTGCTTTGAAATAAAAAATGGGAAGGAGTGAAGACAAAAAATCAGAACAACATCCTGAGAGAAAATTGTAAGTAGGCAGTTTAGGAGTAGTTCATATATATATATAATAAAATAAATAAAAAAATCAATAATATCAATGTTGAAAAAAATATTTTTTTCAAAGTCCCAGCATCTTTTTGACAGCAAAAATATGTTACCTAAATAAAGTTTGTTGCACTTTCTGTGCCTCAGGAATCTGCTTGTACACCTCGTTCAACTGCAACAAAGAAGAAGGAAGTAATCACTGACAGTCAGAGCTTGAACCCACCAACATCCAAAACCCAACTCACGCCGTCAGCCACTTCCTTATGGAGTTGCTCAGCGTCTTTTGATTCGGGGCGAGACAGGTTCTCAGAGAACAACCTGTTTAGTCGGAGGGAGATCGGGAACTGGACTACAAAAAACAAAAAGAATGAAAAAAACTAAAATAGTTGAAGGTTCTTATGTTGCATACACTACACGATTTTCCTTTTAAAATCCATCTTGGGCTTACTCATTTCATCCGGGTTTGGTTGCATCATCTCCCGCGGGTGACTGGGCGCACGGTGCACGTTATCTTTGACCTTCCAGCGAACCACATCGGTTCCTTTTGGTGGACCGGTCCTCACCATCGGCGTGTTCAAGTGGTTTGAGGTCAGCTGGGACTGACGGAGCAAATACTCGTCTTCCTTAAAGCCAACCATGCGACCTAAATCAAGAAGAGAACAGGAAATGTTGACTATACAGGATGATAAAAACAATACTACTCCATGTAATGCTAAATATTTACCTCCCTTGCAGCACGGCAACAAGGCAAGACAGCCCTGCATCGGGAAAAATGACAAAACTCTTCAGTTTAACCATAATTTTGAAAGGCCAAGTTTTGATAGGTGCATGTGCTTTTACCTGCCAGCAGGATGTGCAGCAGGCACAGTACTTCCAGCAGCAGAGTAGCAGCAGCGCCAGCAGCAACAGGAGGAACAGGATGAGGGGCAGCAGCCACAGCAGACTGGCTGCTGGACAGTCTGAAAGGGTGATGAGGAAAAGACAAGTTTAATACATGTTTAAATCAAATCAATTTCTGGAGCAGAGATATATTTTCACAACTGAAGAAATTATGAGGTGGCTGTTGGTGACAGAGTGATGAAATTATGAAAGGTATGACAACTACGACCAAAAAGAATAATTGATAACTGTGGAGAATTAGCATGTGGCAAGAGTGAGCTCTACCTGACAAGTGTTCTTCATTTCTACATAAACATGGTTACAAACTATTTTAGAAAATGTAACTTTATAAATCATTTGACTTACAACATTTATGCCAGTATGGAAAGCATCTGAAATTGAAGAAACTCTTTAGCAAGAAATTAACAGTAGCTGGATTTCCATTGACCATAAAATTGTGCAAAATTTTAAGAAAACTCTAATTTCCAATAAACAATTTCTGCAGTAGGATGAAGTGGTTTTGCAACAAAATTGTTGTATTCCTATGGAAGCCGAGAACAGACGCTTTTCACATATACTTTTTCCGGTTGGTTTTATTGAAATAACGAGATAACAACCCAACTTGTTATCGTTGTCTCGAGATAACAAGTTTGATTCGTTTTCCCGACATTAACTCATTATCTTGAGACAACATAGAAAACATCTGCTCTTGGCTTCCGTATATTTCACATAACTGCAATGGAAATACTTTTTTCGCATTGCACATGTCATGTGACCAGCAACCAGACGTTACAAACTTATTCAGGTGTGATTTAAATTACATTTTCTTATTTAAACGAAACACCGCCATTGCAAAATTATCCTCAATCATAATTTGTTGAATACTGCCAAAGTTTTGTGCGCACTTGTCATGGGAGCGCAGCTCGTGAAACATTGAGCTCCCTGGGTGGACTTTGCATGTGTGCAGCCTGCAGCTCACCTCTCTTTTTGAGCACCTCAACCAGCATCTTAGTGTCTGTTGGATCTTTACTGGTGTCAACCGTGTACTCGTATGTGCAGTCGTTGTCCTCATCAATGAATCTGCAAGAGTCATCCACTTCCTCCCCTGAAAACAAAAACACATGACAATAAACAGTTAGGACTTTTTAGATTCACAACAATCACATTGCTTTTCTCACATTAGCTTACTTTTTTTCAGTTCATCCACCATGATAACTTGGAAGGGACATTTCTCGCACTCTGCTTTGTCCTTCTTTTCCCCTGTCTTCCATGCTTGACATTGGACGCACCTCCTTGTTTCCTCGCATACACCCCGTAAGAACTAGACGCACAGTTCAAACGATGATTAGAGAAGAAAGACTTGAAACCTCAACACATATGGAGTTGGACCTGCCGCGATTTTAGTTTGAATAATTAACACACCTCGAAGTTTGGCTCACAGGTCGGAGACAACGCTATCCCAGTGTCTGGGCACCGGCAGCTGCCACAAACGCATTGGCCTCGTCCACCACAAATATTCTGAAACGCATTAGGACGGGGTCAGGCATCGTCCTCGCATTGGACAGCCCGACAGGAATGTAAACCACTGGCTCTACTCACCCCTTTGTTGTCCAGGCAGGTTTCGTTGCTCTTGGAGCATTCGCAGGCAGGTCCCTCCCAGCCCTCTGAACAAGCACAGCGACCCATCACGCAGGAACCGCGATCTGACAGGAGGGAAGCAAGACAGCTTTTACAATTCTGTAGTTGTGTGTTCTTTGTAAAAGCTTAAACCCATAACACTTCCAAGTTTATTGGGCAAACAGATCTGATCAGTACAGACGACAACGCAGCCAGGATCATTTCTACAAACCCAAATACCTTAAAACTTAAATGATGCAGGAGTAATTTTTTTAGGACAGTACTTCTGGAAGGTCAGAATGCATGTCGATTTGACGTATCCCTTTAACAAAACGTACCATTGCAAAGGATGCCTGCGACTCGTTGACACTGGGTCTTGTCGTACTGGCAGTAAGGTCCTTCGTACTGGTCTGGATTGTAGCACACGCAGGTCCCACATGCTTGACAGTCTCCACGGCCCGAGCAGGACTCTGTCATGCCGGGCCCAATGCACTGGTTCTTGGTTGAGCCGGAGGTTTTTGAGCAGTTGCAGAAGGCGCCCGCCCTGGTACAAATAACAAAGACATTGCTGAGTGGCTGTGGCTAAGCTGACAGGAGTCTTATAATACCAAAGAGAGGGAAAAAATGAGCGTTGCAAAATATAATCCCCCAAAGTCTCACCAGCCATCATCACAGAGACACTTTCCACACACCAGCTTTCCTTTGCCGTTGCATCTTTCAGCTTTTAGAGTGGGTGTCTGAAGAAGAGACATGAAAAGACAAAAACTTATGAGTCTGTTTTATAGAACAGGCAGGAAGATAACCTTGAAGGAATATTTTGGTGCTTCAATGGGTTCAACAAACCTTCTCACAGTCACAGGTTTCACACAGAATGGAGGCTTTCACATTGACGGCAGAGCTGAAAGTCGTCGGTTTCACATTGATTGTTCCTTCCTTGTCTCCTGTATCCACTTTGCAGACAGGTTGTTCACCGAGCATTTCTTGGGCTGTAAGTTTTACCTTGAACTTGCCCTAGTGAGCACAAACAAACACACAGAAAGGGAATCTTGTTAGCATCTCCCTTATAATAGATTTCTCAGAATCTTAGAATCCAACCACATCATTAGCAGAGCTATGCATTTTGGCCAAATTTGCTCCACCAAATTTAGCACAACTCATGTAGGGGACACAGCAAATTTGTTCAGGTGAAATCAAAACTGAACCGTTTGATTTAAATGCATAAAGCTTGTGTGTGTGTGTGTGTGTGTGTGTGTGTGTGTGTGTGTGTGTGTGTGTGTGTGTGTGTGTGTGTGTGTGTGTGTGTTGACCATTTATTATCCTGTAGATGAACTGTAAATATTTAAAGTGTCTCTACTTTACTTCAGGGGGCCAAGACATACATTGTTTTTCTCCCTTTTTAACAGTTTTGTTTCAGACACTTATTTGTTTCAGTGCAAAACTTACAATTTCTCCAGGCTTGAAGTTAAAAGCTCCATATTTGACTGCTGTATTGCTCGTGTCCAGAAACTGAGCTTCAAAAGCCTTTGGTTTGTTCTCTGCACGGATGCTCATCTTAGACTGGATGCTCTAGAAAACAAAACAAAACGATAAGATCAACCTTGAGACATTTGCTGCTGACATTTTTTCTTAAATGTTTCAAAGATGTAAACATTTACCACAAAGGCTTCCCGCATGAGCTCCAAGATGTTGGATGAATCCTCTTGAAGCACACCGATCTCAGCAATGGGGAAATATTCTTTCAGTTTCTGCGAAAGGAACGAAAGAACATGTTGCATCCTGTGAACCTAAAAGCAGAGGGGAAGAGTTGAACGGCTGTGCCGTACTTACATTGTAGTACATGTAGGAGTGGCTGGTGACGGCGAATATGGGGATGATGTTGTGTTTTCCCAGCAGACGGACCAGCATAGGTATCGAAGGGTAATCCTGCTTCGTAGCCTTAATGTAAGTACTGTTTTCGTCCAGGTGACAAGCCTCGTCGTTGCGCGGCAGGATTCCTGCCAGCACGTTGGCGCCGTCAGCCTCATAGTGAAAGGCTGACTCAGTGGAGAAAACCAAGAGGTGAGTGCTGCCATCGCGCCAGCCAATCTCCTTCTGGAAAAGGAATAAGAAACAAAATCAGTGAAAATACATGGCAAGGAAAACAGAAGATAAAGGAACTTCCACTGAAAAAGGGAAATTTTTGCAAAGGTGAATTTACCAGAGGAAGGACTAAGGACAGAGGCCCACTAATGTCCATCCCTTTTGGTGCTATGACTGACTTTTTATTGCTATTATTTTCTCAATTTTCTGGCTGTTTTATTTGTTTACGTCAACATTTACAATAAAAACCAACATCAGAACTTGTTTCCTGATGTTCTCAGAGTTCAGTGGTGAATTTAAAATAATTATATTTATTTTTCATAAGGCTTTTTCATCCATCAATTTTCTTTACACCCTTGGTCATAAGGGGTTGCTGGTGCCCATCTCAAGCGAACGTATCGGGCGAGAGGTGGGGTCACCCTGGACAGGTCACCAGTCTGTCACAGGGTAACACAGAGACAGACAGAATCATGCACACACACACTCACACCTAGGGAGAATTTAGAGAAACCAATTAACACTGACAGTCATGTTTTTGGACTGCGGGAGGAAGCCGGAGTACCCAGAGAGAGCCGGGTTCAGGAGAACAGGCAAACTCCGTGCAGAAAGGCCCCAGGCCGGTCTTAAATTGTGCAGCTCTTAAATTACGTTTTTATGACTCGTAATTTAAAACTTAGGACTTGGAAGCAATCACCTGGTCTAACTAACCTTACACACTGCTGCCTGCAGAATGGCATCAAATCCTCCTTCGGGGGCGTCCAGGTTGCCAGATATCTTCTCCTTTTGGAGCCTTGCTGTGAAGCTGTCTACATCATTGGTCAATGTGATGACGTTTATGAAAGAGAAGGGAGAGTCGCTGTCGGCCCACGGCTGTTTGAGTCTGAGAACCGGAGGAGGAAGCAAAGTTAGGATGAAGCATGTGCATTCAAAGGTTCTGCATCCATCAATGGTTTTTCTTTCTTCCTTACTTTTCAGGTCTCATGTCTGTCTGGGGCTCAATTACTTTGTCCACAAATTTTCCAAACCCAATGGTGTAGTCACTTGAAATTTCTTGCACCACCGTGGCTACAGGTAAAACACACACCATCAGTTTTCTCTTTATTTTTTGTAGATTACCTCACAGGAATTGTAACACGTCACCACAAACCAAATGTGCTCACCCAGCTTGTTGCCCATTTTCTTCAAGTTGTCCAAATCGTCCTTCATGGAGTTTGAGAAGTCCATGAGAATGTAAAGATCCAAAGGCCCTTTAGTTGGAGCAAACACATTCACGTCCAGCTCTCTGGTCTCTCCAGGCAGAAAGCTCATGCTCACTTCCTGCGGCGACACCTGGGACCGCTGAAGGTTCATATTAATGGCTTCGTTCTGCACAGCAGCACAAATGCAGAGAAAGGGCAAGAGAAAAAAAGATTTAACAATTGGACACAAAACGATTACGGAAACGCAATTTGTAAGAATAACAGAACAATTAGACAAAAATCCTGACAGAGGAAAAACGTACTCGCTCTATGCTCTGCTTGCTGGTAGCTTTGATGATGTATGCAGCGTTGCAGCCGTGAGAGAGGATTTTCTCATGCAGGTCACAGCGAGGAAAGCCAAAGTCCTGAAACATGAAGCCAAAGTTTGAAGTGCATTGTGGACTCCAATTTAAAAATCTTACACTAAGATTGATCCAAGAGAGTTCAGATCTCAAAAAAAGAAGGAAAATGTTGAGTTATTTTTATTTAGAACAGAGTAGAACATATTTATGAGTTCATCTCATCAGTAGATAAAACAACAAAATCCATTTTATGGTTTTGTCATCTGCTGAATAACATTGTTTTAAGCAAATATATCTGTTTTCTAAAACACTAGAATTTAAAGAAAACAACAAAATGATTTAATGATCATCCTAAACAAATGGATTTAATACTGCAAAAAAGGTTGAGGACAAATAAAATGCAAATTAATGTTAGAAGCACTTTATTTTTTATCCTAATTCTACTTTTTTTTTTCCAGAATTCAGAAACAATAAATAGTGAAACGTTTTGAAGTCTTTCCATCTCTTTTTAGTTTAGAAATGTCAAAAAAGTCATCTTTTCTCCCGACGTCTCATTAAGGGAGGAGATGTGAAATGAGCTTCCTGGTTCTCTGCTCTCACCTCCTCGCTGCAGTAAGCACATCCCACCCCGGCCTGCAGACAGTCTGAGCAGGTACCGGACCGGGCCGCCAGGCAGGAGTTCACTGTTTAGAACAGAAAGAGTTCATCTCATGAAGCATCATTAGAGTATACGTGGTGACACTGACGACACTGTAGTGAGCGCCAGCTTAGAACAAATGCTAAAAAAAAGACAATAAAAAAATCAAGTAGAAAGCTTCTCAGAGATCAGCTCTTTTGGAATTTACTTTTACAGATTTCAAAAACATTTTGCATGACCTGTAGTTAATTTTCAAGGATATGTCTGCTTAATCTGTCAAACTTTTGAAGAATTTTGATTGAATATGTGTTGCTGGTTGTTTTGCATTGCTACATGTTGAATTTTAATGTTACTGCATGTTTTGGGGACCGTAGGTGGAGATTAGCATTTGTAGCTATAACCTGGTGCAGCACATGTCTCACTCAGTATGTTGTATATTGCCCCATTTTAAATAAATTCATTCGTTTATTCATTAAAACTCAGCTAATAAACAACTAGATAACTCAGGACCTTTTAAAACATCCATTACATATTAATTATATTCTTACAAGCACATCAAGTTTATTCTTAGCATTTTCTTGAGTCATTTGTGTCATGCATATAACACAGACTGGAGTCATTGGGGGTAAACTTACTCTACAGTGATGAGTTTGAATTTTAAATCTTAAAGTGAAAAAATGTACTCCTTGATTTTGCCAAAAATACTGCTGAATTAGTCAGTCAACTCATCCGACCAGATCACCTATTATTAGATTAAATATTTTTAAGTTTAGCTCATTTAAAAGTCAAAATCGTGTCATAAACAAGTTGGGTCAATAATTAATTCTGATTTTCACCTTCAGCAGAGCAGCAGGTCAGCAGGACGGCTAGCAGGCCGAGTCCTGCCAAGCAACGTAACGTCCAGCTCCCCATCTCACCCCTGCAAAGGAAAACAAACTTCAGCACAAGCTGCAGCTGTCTCATCGGAGGCATCAGCTGAACAAAACTGTACCAACACGTTGACATTTTCCTGTCTGAACCGCCACACTCTTCTCCAAACCATTATTTCTGATAACATTCTTAACATTTGAGTACTAAGCTTTCACTTGGGTGTGGTCACATGTCAGGAAGCATCACAATGTTAAAGTTGTCTTCCAATTTGCCAAACTGATAAATGATTATTTCAGTTTATTTTAATATTGTTGCATGAAAACTAACTCAGACTAATATTAGGCTTATCAGACTCTTACTGCATTATTTTATTCTAGAGAAAAAAAATCTAATCATGACCTTTTCAATATCTTGATTCTTTGATTCTTTTTACTAAAACTGAGCTGGGGGTGAATTATGTGATATTTCTCTGGAAGAAATATATATTTTTAATCTACTACATACATTTGGATTAGTAATTTTCTAAATAACAGATCAGAATATCCCATTCTCACGCTCAGTTTTCATTTATTCAACACTAATCCAAGTCTGGAAAATTATGCAGATAAAACTCAATCGACAGTAATATTTGCTCAAAGACTCAGAATCAAGATGTTTTGTTGTATAGTTAAAGATTATTAAAAAGACTGTAATTACGTTGGAAAAAAGACCAAAGTAGAGATCTACAGTCTGATGAGAGCAGCATTATCTAACAGGTAAGATGCTTAAAAACTGTAAAAACACAAAAACTTATTTTTACTGTAGTTTTTTATACATTATTTATTTGGCATAGGACAAAACATAGGACAAGTACTTTTTATTATTGATTTAAAACAAGCTCCTACGTCTTGCTGAAAAGTTATGTTTAAGTCGGTGTTGTCTTATTTCAAGTGTATTAAGATATTTGAATTAGTCACTGGACCAAAAAAGCCTGTAGTTTTTGCAGTGTGATGGTTTTGGTGTTTCGGTTTTCTGTTGTTGCATCTTGACTCAAAGTAGTCACAGAGAAACTTAAAGTTCAAAATAAGAATGAAGGATAAAGTGATGCGTCTGTAATCAGAGTTAATTTCAGCTCCACTATAAAAGTGCATAATGAGAAGCTCTAGAGTTTGAGGAAATAATCCACATCCAGTTGGCATGTTACATGAGTTGATAGTGTAGATTATGGATGCCTCTCATCCAGTTTTAACCTGCCGTCCTGTTTGGTATCATCATATAATTTCAGAGCCAGTTGGGACACGACGCGGTGCGGTCGGGACGGGAAACAACCGATGCAGGGTGGGATCTGGAAACGTTCCACGCAGTGCTGCAGTGTGCGCTATGAAACCGCATTATAATTTCCTGCAGGAATCTTGGATGCAGGACAATCTGACAAACAAACAGAGGCAAACGCAGGAGCTGTGGAGCGAACAAAGACTGCTGTGTGGTGCGGAAAGGTCTGTAATTGTCTCAGTGGGCAGCGGGAAAACAAATGGATGATTTGTGTCAACTCGAGGGGAAAGAATTTCCCCACGAGGCAAGAGAATGACCTGTTGAGAGTTAAAAACGCAGCCTGGTGAGCACATGGGAAAGGCGGGTTTGCGCCTCTCTGTGAAGGAGAGCAGCCTCCAGGTGTGTGTGCACACGAGAGGAGTGGGAGAGAAGGTGTCGCATAAATCACAGAGCAGCAGATACGGGCCAGGACAACAAACCGCCTCTTCTTCTGCAGTAAATACGAGCAAAGCGGCGCTTTATGTTCCGCTCGGAGGACAATCGCATACGAGGGGCGCTTGTGACCCGAATTACAGCCTCCAGCGGCTCGTGCTGCTTCTCTTTGTTCTGAAAGCTCCTCTGACACCAGAAGAGGAGACGTTTCACTGAGCTCAGAGCCGGAGCTGCTTCTTCCTCAGACAAAAACACGCCGGCCAGGTGGACAAACCACCAGTGGGTGTGGGTGGCCACCGCCATCACATCAGCTTAAGGAGAAAGGGAAAGAGGAGCGACAGGAGGGCGTCGACCTTTACAACAGGTGACAGGGTCAAACTGTGGCGACAACAAATAAAAATCCCAGTGGGTTTAGAGATGAATGTTATCTTCTCAACAAAATAATCAAAAGAAAACAACAAGGACAACCATTAGGATTAAATTACTTCTAATTGTTCTGCCTTAAACAGGGTCTAGGGTTTCAAGTAACGATTAATTTAGAAATCGATTGTTTGATTAATCAGAAAAAAAAAGAATTGGCACAGTCTAATATGAGAAATACATTAAATGATGCAAATAAGCAAATATTGTAATTCCTTTGTTTAAGAAAAACATTTTATTGCCTAAATATGTAATAACATTCCGTCAGTGAATTTGAACCAGCTGAAGCTAAAATTATACGAGGAGTTTTGGCTAAAATATATTTACAGACAAAAGTGTTTTTATCATAAATAAGATTTTCCATAGCTTTTGCTTAACTCCTGGTTGTTTTGGCATTTTTTCTGAGTATGCATATTTTCAATAATTGATTTATCACGATTAATCCAATTCACCGTTTCTTACATAGAATGTAGACTCAAATATTTTAGATTTGGGGATTTTTAATTTAAATTCTATGACTCAAGATTTAAAAGAATCAACAGATGTACTAATTTCAGTAACACATTAAAAAGATGAGCATTGATAACTTAATGATGCCAGTTTAATCAATTCAGCTGGAGGCCCATTTCATGCACATTGTAACTGCAAATATTGTTGCATAATGCATAAGTGCAAGCTATTAAACTTGATTGCGCTTCTTTCCAGAGTAAAATGAGTCTTTGCTGAAAAAAGATCAACAATAAATCAATGTGCAAGTTTCAGAAGCAAAGCAAGACTATCAGTATTTTAAAAAGTGCTATGAAGTGATTAATGTGGCTTGATTGTTAAATTACAATTAAACCAAAATCTATAAGTAATTTTGGTCTAGATTCTGGCAGAAATATTTTAGTTCACTTCAAATAAGACAAAACTAACTTACAAGTAACTTTTTGGCAAGAAAAAGGAGCTTGTTTTAAGCTTTTTCTATATTACAAATTAAAATGTCCTGTTCCACTAGCAGATTATTTCATGTAATACTTTTTCTTCAATATAAAGGAATTATTGACTTGAAACAAGCTCCTATATCTTGCTAAAAAAGTTACATGTAAATGAGTTTTGTCTTATTTCAAATGTACTAAGATTTCTGCTATAGAAACTTTGTATTTTTGCAGAATAGTGGCGCTGAGAAGTTTGAGAAAGAGATGAGTTTATCTGAAAGTGGGGCCCCTCCAAAAACCCCTCCCTGGGGCCACATGCAATCTTGGTCTGTCGCAGTTTTTAGCTTGCATGTTATTGAACTGTTTAGTGCAACTCTAAATTACATAAAGCAGTCACTTTATAGCCATCCACCTCGCCTTATACGTTGCACCACACAGACAAGTCACTTTTGCGACACTCAGAAATGAAAACAATGAAGCTATTATGAAGATTATGGGTGAAAACAAAGAGATCACTGATCAAACAAACCTCCCAGGAGCGTCGGCTCACAGTCCAAGTCCAAAAGTCTGACGGTGTGGAAGAAAGAAAAGTATTTCCTCTTTTGCTAAGTATCCACCTGGGTTAAATAAAATCTCTGCCCCCAACGTCCAAGTTCAAAGTCGCCTCCAAAAAGAAAAAGAAAAAGAAAAAAAAGTTGCGGTTCTTCTGTGTTTTCTTACGTCCCTCCTTGTAAGGTGCAGCACAGTCAATTATTTACTTGTTTGCTCTTGCACTCAGTGGAGAGTGTGCGTCTGCAGGAGAGATACGAGCGACTGTGAGACTCCGGCTGAATGTCAGTGGAAGTGCTGGGACTTGATCCTTTTTGCTCCAGCGTACACACCCACACACCAGTCCCTGTCCAGGTAGCCGATGTTAGGAAGAGAGTTAACTCACATCCGCTGGTCTGCCTGTGCCTGTTCCCCACCCTGCTGCAGCTTAAAGCTCCACACCTCCATGTGTCAAGACCCCCCTCACCCTCCCTCACTGCATTCCTCCCCAACAGGAGTTCACCTGTGTGGGCTTGAGATTGTGGAAGCAGGCCCCTCCTTCAGGCCGCCTCCCAATCTCTAGGGAGTGGCACACATTGGAGAACACTGCCTGCAGGCTACGAGAAACTGTTCTGTGACTTGTATTTACTCAACCATGTTCTCGTGCTAACAGGTACATTTTCTTCTTGGCAAATATTTAATACTAGCAGAAGGATTGTGACACTGTTTTCTTTTTTTTCCCCTTTTTTTTGTTCTTATTTCATGATGCAACTTATTTCTTTTAGTAACAGAGTTGCGAGTGAGCAGGGAGATCTGTGTTCCTGTGCAGACAAGCCCACACGCTGCCGTGGCCATGTCACTGAATCCTTCTGTGAGCTGTTGAATTGTGCTCCAACAATGGAGCTCAACGACCTTTTCTATTCACACGGTTTAAGTGTTGGACAAGATTTTAACAACTCAAGGTTTACACAGCTAAACGTGCTTACCAAACCGACCTGTGTCAGTATCTAAAACTCATCAAGATTTTTTTTATATATATATATATATTTAAATTTATGCTACTTTTGCAGGTATCTAGATTTATACATTGCATGAAATATTTCTGCCAGAAAAGACGTGGACGCCACCTTTTCTCCATTAACTTGGAGATGTTGCTCCTTTGATGATGCTGCGTTCTAGTTGTCAGATTTTTCCGACTTCCCAGTTGAAAAAAATCAACTTGAACACCCTTCGAAGTCGGATTTCCCACTGGGACCAGTTACTGGTCTACTCCCAGTACTGGTAGACCAGCTACTGGGTCTACCAGTAACTAACTTTGAGTTACAATATGGCCGGTCCTCGCATCAACAGTAGGAGCTGTGGTGGAAACATGTTTGTTTGTACATTGCATGTGCCAACTAGCAGAAGAAATTATACTTGACCCTCTATTGCAAACCAGTCAATTCAGGAACACCATTAATTATCTTTAGCTCTGATTGGCTGAACACCCGAGCAGAAATAAGGAAGACTACAGACAACCAATGTGGTTTTGACTCTAATTAATGCATATTTAGGTAAATTCTCTGTTTGAAATAAAAGTAACAAAAGTTTAAGTGATTCTGAATGACACCAGAGGGACACAGTAAATTGTGAATTGCAGGTGTAGCGGCAGCTGCATTCCTAAACAGTGAAAACGAGAATCCCGTTTGTACGGTGAACACACAAAAATCATCCAGCAAGTCTCTCACTTGCACAGCATTGTTGACAAGTGGTTTAAATGACTCCGAGGTAAAAGGAGCTCTGTTCCTCTGTACTGTACATACCACACTGGACGCTGCGCTCCTAGCAACCGGAGCTGGTTGGACATACAATGGAGGAGTCTCACTACAGAGGAACAAAACTTCTTTAGTAGCAATGCCTCCCTTCTGTCTGACTGTCTCGGCTGACACTTGAACAGCACTTTCACATCTACTAAAAGACAATCTGTGGCTCCCCCTGCTTAGGATGGACTTTGTAAATATGTATATTTTTATCCCACTGATAATACAACTCACATTTATGCTAAAAAAACAAAAACAAGCAGAAAGAGATAAATCCCATTCAGTGTAAGATTTTCTGAATAAATCAAGGGTCTATTTATATGTAGCTGATATATGCCTACAGTTGTCAGTCAAATTATTAAAATTACATGCAAGAGAGAAACGTTTTTGGAAAGGACGCCAAAACCGGGTCAGGCCCAAGGGCCCACATCCGCTCAAATCCGGCCCTGCGCCCGCTGCATTGGTTGTAATTTAGTTATAAACCTGTGGTTCTAAAAACCACAGGTTTAGTGGAGATCACAGATTAGTGGAGATCACTATTTGAATAAAACCGTCTGAATTCAAAGCAAACAAAAATACTTACAGTAAATCAGATACTGTGGTGAATAACCGGCCTCATCAGCTGAAGAAACGGAGTCACCCAGGGTGGTGGGAGAGACCTGCAGCCCACCCGGCCAGCCGCAACATTAAAACACAGAAGAGCAAAACAGTAGGGCAGCATTAGCTGTGAGACATGAAGCCCCCTCCCGAGAATGACTCCACCTCTGAACATCCGAGTCATGTCTGTGTCCAACTCTTCGCCATTTACATGACAAAAGGACGGCTTTGTGCTTCACCGGCTTTTTTCAGCAGGAATCTAATGAGGACTGTAAACAAATGATGACAAGCCAGAACCAAACTGTTATCTGAATGAATCCAACATATTGTTTTCGGGGAAATTAGTGATAGGGGTAAAGGAGCGCTCATTACGCTACGTCTCCTTGTGACGTAGTTTGTATTTTCTGTGTATTTCTATAAAAGAAAAATAAGTAAAACTAGTAGAAAACTCCCCCCCTACCTGTTCATTCGACATTATACTTGACAACAGGAACTCGCTCCTGTAACTCAGAAAGGGAAGGTCTTTGGTGGGTTTGGCACGTTTGACAGTGAAAGTTGTGAACGGCTCAGTCCGGACAGGTTCGGCTCGAGCCGTAATCTGGGTGTGGCCCTTGGGCTCACGCGGCTGATTGAAACACCTGCGGTGAGGATGATTAAAGCGCGTGAATCATCGCTCCGACATTCATACCCGGCAGGAAAATGTCTCAGACGGACTTTAGAGTCGCTTCTCATACTTACGCTCTGAATCCAGTTTATGACGTTCAAATAAACGTTTTGCCCCAGGACTTTAACAACGTAAAGAGGGAACATTACACGTGTTACATAAACATTCATATATTTTTATTACATAGTGAGTGTTTTGCAAAAATAATTTGTACCCTTTGAACTTTGCTCTTTCTAACCTTCTAGCTCTATGTATAGCAGTCTCTATTCTCCTGCAGGCTCTTCCTCTGAGCATCTTTTCTGATCACCTTCAAGCCTGATGATGCCACCACGTTTCACAAGGTGGTGCGTTCAGGGCAAGGCACAGTGCTAGTTTTCTCTATGTGGGTAAATGGTTTCATCTTTTCCGACATGTTTGCTGTTGTTCCTTCTTCCATAGCTTCTTAAGAACATCAGCTGTAACCACAAAAGCTTGACAACTCGTCTGTGTTTAATTAATCTTTAACGGATTTACAGAAAGATTCACCCTTCAGTAACATTCTAATATATTGACAGTGGAATCAGTTTCTTTGTTATTGTTACTGAAGTCAACATAATTAGAACACCTTGTTCTGATTATGCACTTGTTTACATTTAATACATTTCATTACTAGATAATCTTCCACGTCAAATCAATAAAGTTAAAAGTGCTCATTGTAAAACTATTTAACAAGGCAGACATTTATCCAGTTGCTAGTGAGTGTGTGTATGTGTGTCACATCTACTTAAGAGCTCCACCTGAGTGAAATGTACGTGTGTGGTGTGAAATGGAGGTTCAGGATGTTTTTTTTTTTTTTTCAGTTCTGAATTCCAGACTCTGCAAAATCATGTTGCGGTACAAGCAGAACGCAAACATTTGCTCCTGTGCTTGAACCAAATGGATGGCTTCTGTCACAGCTTGTAGCCAGAGGTGTGTGTGATTCAGCTGACTGTCATTAATGATTCAGCCCCAAGCCTTCAGCTGGGCCATAAACCTCACAGCCTGGTAAAAAAACCTCACCAGGGGTTTTAGTCACCTAAAGCTAAAAAATTTCATCCATTCTCAAAAACGCCTTAAAGGTCTGCAAACTTTAGTGATGGGTAAGGAGATTTCCTGAGTTTCAGTAATCCGGTTCTTAAGAGGGAATATAACTTTTTTTAAAAACTTCATAACTCTTTAGGAAATGAACTGAGAGGTAAACAAAAAATTCAAATTGAAAAGGCAACAAGTCGCTTCTTTAATTCCTGGTAAAATCAATACACATGTCAAAGTGTAAAAATTAACTTGTCTGAAAGGATGTCACTATGTCACAAACAGAAATGGGAAAAAAAAAAGGTTTGCGCACAACCAAGAAAAACTGAGAAACTGACATTTCACTGCAAGTACAGGTATAAAAATAAACAGCTTTCCGTTCGCTTTATCCAGTCCGCTTAGGAACAGACTTTGTTGAAATCGTATTAAGCCTTCAGACGTTGCCGACGTATTAAAACATCTGCGTGAATCAGACACCGCTGAAGTGTAGTTTTGGCTCTAGGATGCAGCGGTGCAGATAACAGCCCCAGCTCCAGAAGGCAGTCCAGTGCTTTGATTAGTCCAAGTTCAGCAGAGGATTTGCTGGTTCTTAGCATGAACATTTCAATCTGTCTGGATCTGACGGGATCCGTCTGGATCAGACGGGATCCGTCGCTCCTATGACCCAACACAAGGCCCTTTCTGCTCGTCGCTGTCTGCTCACTGCTTTGCTTTCTTTAAGATGGTGCCCACCGCAGAGATGACCGTGGTCTTTGTGCCGCTAGCCGTGGTGGTCACTGACACGACAGCGGGAAGGGTGGCCGTGGTGGTGATGAGGGTGGGCTGAGCCATGGTGACAGGGATCGCAGAGTCCCACTTGCTTTTCCTCTTCTGGGAGTCTGCTGGCGGGAGCAAAACACAAAGCAGGAAGTTAATTCAGTGAGATTTCACAACTATTCCTGCATTAAGAGTTGATTAATCGTTATTTTGTTCATTAGAGAGGCTGGCAGACAGGCGTAGCTGTGAGGCGCCAAATGGGTTTCCGTCACAAACTTTCTCGATATGTCACTAATTTAAAAACAAAAACACAATTTAACAATTTACCAGTTCCTGTTATCTTCTTTGTCATTTCTGACAGTAGTAACATCCGGTTGTTGATCATGTGACTCGTGATGTGAAAAAATTTATTTCTGTTGCAGGTTTGCGAAATACGCTAATTTCAATACGGGCGAGAAAACAAACCCTCATCCTGATGCAAAAACCTCCTATCGAAAACATGAGTTTAATCAAAATTGGCGCATTTCCATTAAGTTAATTTATTTTGTGCAAATGTATGATCAACGGAAACACGGCTTTTGTTGCACATCAGGTAGTGGATCTCCAGATTAGAAAGAAAACAAGAACTAAGAGGACCACATATGAAAGTACAGTCTGTATGTTTGTATTCAACATTTACACATTTTACCACAAACATCAAAGTATTTTATACTATCACAGACAAATTAGTGTACGATAATGAAGCAGATTGTATCGATCAATCAATCAGATTTTATTTGTATAGCACATTTCAGCAGCAAGGCATTTCAAGGTGCTTTACAAAACAAAAAAAAAAAAGATTACAAAAAATTACTTTTGGTACGGAATTTAAGCGCCTGTCATTGCCGGATTCCGCCGTCCATTTAACAGGGGTATCCAGGCCCCTTAGTCTAACAGGACAAGGTCTCCAACCTTACAGCACCAGGCTCCGTCCACCTGTGGCGCAAAAGTTCTTCTTCAGTTTAAGTAAATGCACGCCACACTTTTTAAGAGTTTTATTTATTAAAAACACACAAAACCACCCAAACACCTTGAAACAGTGGATCATTTCCATCCACTTCACACAGTTTTTCACTACTTTTCGTTGATGTACCACATAAAATCACAACCACTGAAAATCTGGGGTGGGGGGGGATTCTCATCAAAAGTTTCTCTAAGAGAGGTTTCATTTTCCCGGGTGGAGTTTAGTGCAGCGAGTGTTACCTGTGGCGGTGGTGGCGGTGCTGCTGCTGGTGGTGGAGGCCGCTGTGCTGGAAGGGTTAGTGCCTTTCTTGGTTCCGGTGACAAACTCGATCTGAAGAAAACAGATTGAGACATCGCTGAGGAGCTGCTCAGAGTCTGGCGATTCTTCAGTGCACCATAAACTCACTTCAAATCCAATATTTCAGAAACTGCATTTCCATCAACTGCATGTGTAAATAATGCAAATTGGATAAAACACAGCAATTTTGAAAAATGCCAAAAAAACCCCCCCAAAAAAACAACGTTTGCGCTAGGACGATGTGATTTTTTTCCACTGTATCAAAATTCGGATATGTTGTGAAACCGCAATACAAGCACTTTTTTTCCAGACGTTGCCACCAGTGGAAAAGATGAAGAAAATGACAGGCACGATGGGTAATAATGTACCCTGTGAACAAACTTATTCACATGGGATTTTAATTGCGTTATTTATTTCACGGAAAAACAACAACTGCGAAATTGTTAGCCAAACATCGACAGACGGAAATGCGCATCTTGGGGCGCATCACGGCAGCATGTGGCACATTTCTAACCACGGGGACTCCTATCAACCTACTTTCTCGCTCTTATTATTCTCAGACAGTTTGACGCCAACAATATCACCAAGAGAGAAAAAATCTGAAGAGTTCAGTTCCACCAGGGAAAAAAGAAAGCTGACGTTAAAGATACGAACGGGTACAGCCAAGCTGCAAACCTGCACTGGGTTGGGCCGTTACATTACGAGAGCTGAACTTGGCAAAGGCGACTTTTGCTTCAGATGAAGATCGTTAAGTAAAAATGAAGCGCAGCTGGTGGAGACTTGCCCCTGAACACAGAAAAAAAAAAAAAAAAAGACTGACAGCATATTTATCCTGCTCTTTCTTTGTTCGGCTCACCTTGGTTCGCTCTTTCTTGGCCTTCTCCAGCTTGTCCATCTCCACTTTCTGGGCTTTGGCTGGAAGGAGAATAATAATAATAATAATAATAATAATAATAATAATAATAATAATAATAATAATAACAACACTAACAATGGGTTCTCATAACCTGGAATCGTGACCTGACTATGAAGGAAGACGTACCGAGAGCTTCGTAGTAGGAGTCTTCAGACCAGCCGTGAGGATCAAACATGTCTTTTGGGTAG
Organism: Micropoecilia bifurca; assembly: GCA_903067075.1. Classification (NCBI taxonomy): domain Eukaryota; kingdom Metazoa; phylum Chordata; class Actinopteri; order Cyprinodontiformes; family Poeciliidae; genus Micropoecilia; species Micropoecilia bifurca. Next base: position 3,747 of record CAEGAF010057977.1, on the reverse strand, counting down.
TTCGTCCCCAGTTCATCGATTCCACAAAACTGAATAAGCTTCTCGTAAATACTGAAAGGAAACCAACAAAGTCGGGTCAGCGATAAGCTGCTCAAACACGACCAGATTGTCACATTGTCTCAGAAAGTGTTTATGCACGTGTGGTCTTTTCACTCAAAGGGTATCTGATAGAAAGTGACAGCCTGGGTGGGAGTGTGCGCATCGCTGGCATGTGTTCCTCAGCTGAGCCGCATACCTCGGGTTTCTAAATTCCTTTTTCTTCTGGATGTGGCTGTTTGTGTCAAAGTCTCCGTGGATTTTTCTCTCGTACAGTTTGTAGATCTTCTCCTGTGAAAACACGAGCGAGTCAGTGAACGGGAAACAGACCGAACGTGTCAAATCAGTGAATATTTCTACAATAAATTTCTGAATCAGAAGATATTTTTGATACCTCAGAGGAACATTCAACCGAGCTCCAAAAAAACATACAAAATTGCTACTCTCGGACGACGTTCAGCTTTACTTTGTAGTAAATAGAAAAAATAAATGCAAATCAGGTAATTCTATTCCAAAAGCTGGACATTTATGCTAAAAATACACCTCAATAAATGTACGTTGTAAATGATGCATTTTTTCCTCCCAGATTGAATAGGAGAAAGAAAAAAAGTTGGAATCTAAAGTGAAAAACATTTTTTTCTCAATATTATGAATATTAATGTAAAACAATATTAATCTTCAGTCACATCCCAACATCCTCACATAACAGCTGAGATGCACGTCTTCATCCACTACCTTCAAAATCTACACCCGAATTCTTTCGCTAAATTAGGATCTGAGCAAAATGGACTTGAAACGTTTTTAATCACAATATTTTGTGGTATTTAAACTAAAACAATTAAATCTGGTTGGTCACACTCAGAGCTTCAAAAACATAAATCTTGCTCTCAAAGTAAAGGTTGGGCGGCACTAGATGAGCTAAATTATCTAATTTATGACCAGTTTCTGTTGTATTTTGAAATGTAAACATTTTATTTAGTGATGATCTTATGCAACCAAATATGTGAGGAACCATCAAAAATCCAAAACAATCTCAGTTATCCTGCATATCTTTGGGGTTTGCAAACATTTTCAATTAGTTTATTAGTCATTTTGTCATCAGTCATGTCATTCCATAAAGAAAAGCTGGAAGAACGGCTTCAGGTCAAGCCTTCATCAGACCAATATCATCAAAATCCAGAAAAATATGCTGCCTTTCTCCAGGCAGCCATCTTTAAATCTTTTTTTTTCTCCCCCACGTAGATACAGAATCTCCCGACCAGACTGCCACTCTCTCCAGTTAATTTGCGTTTTCTGAACTTGAATACTGCTGAAACCAAGTTTACGAAATCCAATCAAACTAGGAACTTAAAAGGCACACGGCCTCCTGGTGCCGTGACCTGAAGACAGGGAGGTGCAGGCGCTCAGGTGACTCATCAGATGTTCATCAGACAGATGGGGGAGTGTCGGCCCCGGGGCGACCGTGTTTGCTGGGTGCTTTCAGAGTCAGCTGTGTGTCCTGACCTGCCTTAGCTCCTCGCAAGGAAGCAAACTCGAGCGACGCTTCAAACGTCGCCACGGCGGCGAAAAGTCAGAAAGAGAGCAGAGGTGACTGAGAGGAAGGCCCTGCTCTAATTAAAGGGGAGACTCAGAATTTATGTCCCCACCAAAATATATTTCTGTTTTCAGAAGGGATGATTAAACATCCCAACCTATTCATTGGGCGTGTGGAGAAGAGTACTTCTGACCACACACACACACACACACACACACACACACTGGGCTTTTGTAAATACTCACAGCTTTTATCGTCCTATTAGGTCTGGGCCGTAAAAAGAAAATTAACTGACAATGAAATTTATGACGATGGCCGACGTCATTTTGCCCGTGTCGGTACTTTCTGTGTTTTTGTCTCTGGCTGTGTAAAGCTGCGCTAACGTCCCTTTAAAACGTTATGTTTTCACGTGACTCTACCCCATCTGGTCTGTAACCAGAGAAGGAGACTGTGAGAATGAGAAAAATGGAGAAAATGTTGGAACAGCTGAAACGACTAATCAAATTAATTGTGAAGAATTGATTAATCATCAATTAATTTAGCCGTCAATTAATCGTTAACTAAAAAAAGTCAATTTGTTGGGGGAAAAAAAACATTCTCAAAATTTTACCAAAATAAATAAGATAAAAACACATTTTGTCTGTAAATATGTTTAAGTTAAAACTCTTCAAGTAGCAGTTTTAGCTTCAGACGGTTCAAACTGACTAACAGAATGAGATGCTATGGTATTTTAGGGAATAAAATGTTTTATTTAAAAATGAGTTAAAATATGTCTATTTGCATCTTTCAATGTACTTCTAATGTATAAAAAGTCAGAAGTAGTTAAATATAAAATCTGTAGTATCTGCCAAAATTTTTTTTTATCCAGTTAATCATCAGAATAACTGACTGAATAATTGATGAAGAATCAGTCAAATAGGTGATTACAAAAATAGTTTCTGGTTGAAGCGAAGGACAAGAAGCAGCTCATTTCCCCCAAAAATGAAAAATTTGGTAACATTTTGGCTCAGCAAGGACATTTGGAAGTGATTTTTATTCTTCTAAACATGTTCAGTTGTGCTTATTTGTTCAATAACTTAACTAAAAGTACATATTTCCTTCATTTATTTGCAGATTCTATAGTCTTAAAATCACATCCACACTCCTGATTTTTGGGAGGTTTGATGTCATCGTCCATTTATCCTTATCGAAGTGAAGTGCTCTATAATTCGTAATAATTCACTTTATGCCATTTCGCCCAGCCCCAACTCTCACTTTCAAATGTCAAGGTTTGATATTTGTGTACTGAAGGAAACAGTTTGTCAATGTTTCCATGGGAACCGGGGTTAAGTTCTTAATATTTCACAGGAAGCCCTGAGTGTGTAAAAGTGTTTGACGCTCTAAGTAGCCTAGAGAAAATACAGCCTCTTAAACGCAGCCCAGACAACCACACCCTTACTGCCCTACCCTGATAACGCTGGTAAGTTAAACCTACTCAATCCCGACGACAGCAGCAGTAGTTATGTTTTTACTTTTTTATTTATTTGTTTTATTGTGGGTATTGTTGATGTACGGGGGTTTGACGTTAGGGCCGGGTACCTGTAGTTGACTGGAGCAGCGTCCTGCCGGTTCGGGGGGAATTCGGATCTCGTCGGGTGACATGTTCCTCACCTTCTCTGAGAAGAGCGCTGACAAGACAAAAAAAAACAAACATGACTCCTTCTATATTTCAACCTGTCCTCACATGAAGAGGTATTAACTGAGTAAACATTCTTAAGAAAAGGTGGTGAGCATGGATTTTTTTTTTTTTATTATTCTTGCTTTCTGAAACATGGGGTGTTTGTGTGTGTTATGCTAATCTAGCAGTGGGGAAATTCCTGTGCACCCTGGTTCTAAGTGTAGGTTTTAGAGCGTGCACATTGCAGCCGGGGAGTGGCTGCTGTCAGGGCTTGTACTGGGGAGGGAGGCTCCTTTCCCTCCTGTTGGACCTGTCGCTTGTTTTGCTCTGCTTCCCCTGACTCCAGGCCAGGCATTCTTTACTGTCACCGCTAAATTTCAATCGCACACACACACAAGCTCCTCGCCTTCACTCACTGCTGTCAGACGCACTGTAAAAATGTGCTATAGGTGTGTGTGTGTGTGTGTGTGTGTGTGTGTGTGTGTGTGTGTGTGTGTGTGTGTGTGTGTGTGTGTGTGTG